>CAMXCT020003957.1:130000-135000 GCA_947184155.2 Cladocopium goreaui
CCAAAGCGAAGCTGATTGCCGATGCAGCCCTGGTTTCGGCTATAACCCGGCAGAGGATGTTTGTAGTCCGTGTGGCCAAGGAGAATACAAGGCCCTGCTGATCAGAGCAAAGCTGAAAAAGGTTCCATCTCTCTCTCTCTCTCTGTATGTATATATATATATATATTTTATATATAGACGGCAGTAAGGATGCATGCAGCCTTTGTTGCGTCTTTTCTTGTTCCCACCCAGGCGGACATTGCCAACAGCTTTTGCACCACCTGCCCGATGGACATGTCGACGCAGAACGTTGGTGCTACCTCGCTCGAGCAGTGCAAATGCCAGGCATTCGGGAATCTAAATAGATACAACAGCTGGCTGGAGAACCCCATAGTAGTTCATCTATGTTCATCTACAAATTGACATAACATGATATCTGCCTGGCACATATTCTATTGCCAAATTAGTACTTCTGTCTTCAAAAGAAATGCCCAAGAGCATTTTCGGCACCTCCATTATCCTGTGCCAGGCAGGGCTCTATGATCAAGGAGGCTCCTGTCAAGACTGTCCAGAAGGCTTCTATTGCCAGGGGGATGGTAAAGCCATTGCCTGTCCCCCACATTCGACAACCACCACCGACAGAAAGGTCGCCACGGATTGCATTTGCATGGCGGGCTACTACTATGTGTCCGTAAATGGCTCACAGGATACCAACTGCAGACCATGTGATCCCAAAAGCTACAAGCCAAATGTTGGCAACGGGGAATGTCCGCTGACATGTCCCACCAACGCTGATAGCGAACTGGCATCCACGAGCTTGGCGGATTGTTTCTGTGAGCCAAGTTTTTATGCAAGCATCGATAGCACAACTATGAGGCTGGCAAGATGTATCCCCTGTACATTTCAAGGTCTGGATTGTCGGGGGGGTTTTGAGAATCGAAGCGAAGCAAATGAGACGTCTGATCGCGTGCATGCTATGCCCGTTTCTCTGTGCCTTGGCGTTTGCTTCGGTTTTCTTCTCTTTTTTGGGTGAGCAGTAAGGGTTTCCAGGAAATTTGGGTATTATACATATGTATAGACAAACATTATATTACGCGCACATATGTATGTATGTATGTAATGTAATGTAATGTAATGTAATGTAATGTAATGTAATGTAATGTATGTAATGTATGTAATGTATGTAATGTATGTATGTATGTATGTATGAATGTATGTATGTCTGTATGTATGTATGCATGGATGGATGGATGGATGGATGTATGTATGCATGCATGCATGCATGTATGTATGTATGTATTGTATGTATGTATGTATTGTAATGTATTGTATTGTTATTGTTATTGTTATTGTTATTGTTTTGTATTGTATTGTTTTGTATTGTATTGTATTGTATGTATGTATGTATTGTATGTATGTATGTATGTAATGTTATGTATTGTATTGTATTGTATGTTATGTTATGTTATGTTATGTATGTATGTAGGTAAGTATGTATGTATGTATTGTATTGTATTGTATTGGTATTTGTATTTGTATTTGTATTTGTATTGTATTGTATTGTATTGTATTGTATGTATGTAATGTAATGTAATGTAATGTAATGTAATGTAATGTAATGTAATGTAATGTAATGTAATGTATGTATGTATGTGTGTGTGTATGTATGCATGCATGCATGCATGCATGTATGTATGTATGTATTTATGTATTTATGTATGTATGGTATTGTATTGTATTGTATTGTATTGTTGTATTGTATGTAATGTAATGTAATGTAATGTAATGTAATGTATGTATGTATGTATGTATGTATGTCTGTGTGTATGTATGTGTGTATGTGTGTATGTATGTATGTAATGTAATGTAATGTAATGTAATGTAATGTAATGTTATGTATGTATGTATGTATGTATGTATTGCATGTATTGTATGTATTGTATGTATTGTATGTATTGCATGTATTGTATGTATGTATGTATGTATGTATCTATGCAATGTAATGTAATGTATTGTATTGTATTGTATGTTATGTTATGTTATGTTATGTTTTGTTATGTTATGTTTTGTTATGTTATGTATGTATGTATGTAGGTATGTATGTATGTGTTTATATATATGTAGACATATTACACAAGGGACATATGTAAATGCAGAGATATATGAAATAAAAACAATGCAAACATCAATGCAAACATCAATGCAAACAAAACTATGATGCAAATAGATGTGCAATGATGTGCATGTTTAAACATGTAAAATTATTTTCCGCACCATCTTCCAACGGGGGCTGACACAATGGGGTGACACAACGGGGCACCGGGGTAAAACAACCGGGTAACACAACGGGGTATACCAACGGGAAGACTAAAATGGGAAATGGTGGGTATATGTTGTGTATTTATGATGTGTATTTTGAATGTATTTTGAATGTGTTTTAGATATGTTTTAGATATATTTAGCTATGTTTTAGATTTGTTTTAGATATTTTGTTATTATGTTTAAGATATGGTTTAGATAGTTTATGGTATTTCATGGTATCATATGGTATCTTTTGATATGTTATGACACTTTATATCGCTATATGATAATGTTTTTCAGGTTTTCAGACAATATAATTTAAATGTAAAATTGAAAAGCATCTGCACTGAACGGGCCTGCAAAATGCATATGTTTATCAGCCTGATCTTTCATAACTTACATTTTCTATTCCCCCATGGCACTTAAACATTGTAATACTACATTTTTCACGTCAAAGTCGAATATTGTCATATTACATTTTTCACCCACCTACCCTCGAGAAAAGTAATATTAACATTTTCTGCCCCCCTGGTCTAAGGGGTAGAGATCTTAGGAACCGAAGATGTTCTGTTTTATTATTTTTTATAAATATGTTTACATATGTCAGAACCGTTCTTGCACGGTTCAGTTCCCATGTCGGTTCGGTCCCCTTCGCGATTGATCAAGATTTGTGGGACCAGCAGAATCCGCTGCTTCCAATCCGTTTGAATCTGATTTCAAGGCCTGGTTTTTTCCAAACTGGATTGACCACAGCCGTTGAATGTGATGTGCTACTGCCGGATGGCACTTCAGCCTGCATCGGTGGCGAACTCTGTGTGGGTAGCGACCCAAAGGTCTCGAATTGCAATGGAGCATTTGGTGACTTGGATTCCAATCATAGCAATTTCGGGTAGTTTGGCCTGGTCTTGTAGCGTTGGTGCGTCATGGGTGGCAGTTGCGTTCAAATGTTGACAACATGCAACTGAGTGGGAAACGATCCCTTTAAGATGAATTCAAAGGAGCAAGGAACGAAGATCAAACTGAAAGAAGGCGATCGAGTGATTGAGGAAACAACGAAGAAACTGTGAAAACAACGGAAAGAAGTAACACTTCTACTAGTGTGTCTCGTGGAAGAAAATTATGGAAGTGTCTCAAACTCGGACACTGCTATCTTTGGACTGGCGTATTGCTGAAGACTGCGCCCTCTTGTTCAAAGCTGAAGGCGCTGAGCCTAATTTTGATGCTGGACAAATTTTACAAGCCTCAGCTGCCACACACGCACACACATGTAGAGACTTTCAATATCTTTTAAACATGCTTTCAAAAAGCTCTTGGCGTCCACGGTGTCAGCCTTCCCCGAAATGCACTCGTCAGGCAATTTGTGTGCAGAAGGCGCGGCGATTCAAAGCCAGAAATCAGATATGTTAGTCAAAGTGAGTGGCCCAGCCTCTGCCCGGAGAGGGATTTTTGTTGGCAATTGCTGGATCTTTTGTAACGAAATGTAACGACATGTATGGATCTCGCAGGCTCAACTGGAATGCTTTGCGGTGCATGCCCCTATCGTTGGGCAAGAGATGACTATCCAGACTACTGCCAGCCTTGCCCAGATGAAGCAGTAAGCGCTCTGGTGGTCGCCCGCCTTAATGCAAAGCCAGACCCATCCAACATGGCTGTGCCCAGAAATGCAGTATACCCCCAAATAGAAATTTTAATGGTGTGCAGCATGATGATCAACCATCATATTTGGGGCCATCCTATTTGAAGACCAGATGTTCAGCCAGCATGCTGGAACTGCATCCCTTGATACCTATTTGAGGCCGGAATCTTGTCTGATATCTTTCAGAAGACTGCCCTGAACTTTGTGGTGGCAGTCATGGCAGCCACATCTGCTGTGAAAGGAGGCTCCAAACTTCACACCAGCATGATCCGTGCCTTGCCAACGATGTGTTGCGTTGTGGTGCCACATGGTGTCCCATCACTGGGCCGCTGAGCCCATACCGAGGCATCGGTACACAATGGTTGGCAGCTTGTGTCTCGGTAAGGGTTGAGACTCCGGGGCTTCGGATGGCTCACGGGAGTTCAAACATCCGGTGAGTTGTCGTCAGATTTTGCCCAGGAACTCCAAACCCACGGGTTTATCATCCTTTCCCCATCAACATGGCCATAAATTCAGGTATCTCATCTCTCGTTTTTTTCTCATTTGTGTGGCTTAACCAAGGTACGGATCTGACTTTCGCCTCCTGAGGTTCTGTCCTCACAGAGTTTAATTTGGACCGGCTCCCTGGCTTTGGCTGGTCCCAAGAGCAAGAGAAGCTCCAGCAGCTCCAGGCCTGTGCGGATGCCAACATCACTGATTGTGATACAAGCAAAGAGGCAGGGAGTCGCAGGGAGAGGGAACAGTGACTGATGTATCTGATGTGACTGTGACGAGGGAAGAGTGATTTGCGGCAGCTCTTGAGCTTCTCTGTGGGTCATGGCTGCGCAGGCAAGCAAGTTTCCATGGCCAGAGGAGGTGACACAGGCCATGGACAATGTCTTTGCCATGATGGGGGTAGTGTTTGGCCCTCAGCGGCAATGCAGCCAGCTACCCTCGCGGGTGATGGCTTTGTTTGAAAATGCAGTGCATCTGAAATTTGATGGTCAATTTAAGCTTAGACTGTTAATATCTATTAATCACCATTTTCCTATCCATTTTTCCTTATGGCTTTTACCACTCAACTGGCCATGGGTTCGACCCCCAG
>CAMXCT020003957.1:140000-260000 GCA_947184155.2 Cladocopium goreaui
TGTAGTGTAGTGAAGGGAAGCGAAGCGACATCTGAACCTCCAAAAGTGGTCCGAACCCCTGGTGTTTTTAACATTTTGACTTCGAAATGTGCTTCGCGCCACAAGGGCGTGCACTTTTTCGACAGCTCAACTGCCAAAAGTGATCCGCACCTGGTGTGCTTTGCACATTTTGACTTGGAAATGTGCTTCGCGCCAAAACGGTGTGCACTTTTTCGACAGCTCAACTGCCAAAAGTGGTCCGCACCTGGTGTGTTTTGTACATTTTGACTTGGAAATGTGCTTCGCGCCACAACGGCGTGCACTTTTTCGACAGCTCAACTGCCAAAAGTGGTCCGCACCTGGTGTGCTTTGTACATTTTGACTTGGAAATGTGCTTCGTGCCACAACGGCGTGCAATTTTTCATCTCTCATCTGGCCAGCTGGCTCCGCACCCGCCGCTTTAGCGAGCCTACTTTTGGATCCTCCGGAGCCACAAATCATTGGAAAAACACAGTGTTTCGCGACTTTCCTACCTTTTCGCGCATCTGCATCTTCTTTCTTCTGACTCTTTCTCTTTCTACTCTTCTCTCTTCTAATCTTTCTCGTCTCTCTGCCTCTGCCCTGCTCTGCTTTTCATCTGCCCATAGTGTCGGAAGTTTGACTTCTAAACTTTCTTCGATTAATTATACTAGCCAATAAATGTAAAAAATATGTATACATCATAGATTGTTATACCAGTAGTACCGCACAAGGCGGTGGCGGAAGTTTCAAAAATAGGAAACCTATAGGAGAGATTGGTTGTTGTGAATCAAAAAAGCAGAGCGAAGCCACTGATGGACCGAAAGGTGCTTGAGGTCTCCTCTCTTTCTCTCTCTTTCTCTGACTATCTACCTACCTACCAACCTATCTTCTATGTATCTATCTATCTATCTATCTATCTATCGATCTATGTCTCTCTCTCTCTCTCTCTTTCATCTAATTACCTATCTATCTATCTATCTGTCTATCTATCTATCTATCTATCTCTCTCTCTCTCTCTCTTTAATCTGTCTATCTGTCTATCTGTCTATGTGTCTGTCTATCTATCTATCTGTCTACCTGTCTATCTGTGGTGCAGCGTCATTCAGTGTAATGTAGTGTAGTGTAGTGGAGTGTAGTGTAGTGGAGTGTAGCGGAATGTAGTGTAGTGTAGTGTAATGTAGTGTAATGTAGTGTAGTGTAGTGGAGTGTAGTTGCGTAGTCGTAGTTGTATTTGTAGTGGAGTGTAGTGTAGTGTCATGTAGTGAAGTGTAGTGCAAGGTAGTGTAGCGTAGTGTAATGTAATGTAGTGGAGTGTAGTGTAGTGTAATGTAGTGTAGCGTAATTTAGTGTAGTGGAGTGTAGTGGAGTGTAGTGGAGTGTAGTGGAGTGTAGTTGTGTAGTTGTAGTTGTAGTGTTGTGGAGTGTAATGTAGTGAAGTGTACTGGAAGGTAGTGTAGTGTAGTGTAATGTAGTGTAGTGTAGTGGAGTGTAGTGTAAAGTAGTGTAGTGTAATTTAATTTAGTGTAGTGGAGTGTAGTGGAGTGTAGTGGAGTGTAGTTGTGTAGTTGTAGTTGTAGTGAAGTGTAACGTAGTGTAGTGGAGTGTAGTGTAGTGTAGTGAAGCGAAGCGACATCTGAACCTCCAAAAGTGGTCCGAACCCCTGGTGTTTTTAACATTTTGACTTCGAAATATGCTTCGCGCCACAACGCCGTGCACTTTTTCAACACCTCAACTTCCAAAAGTGCTCCGAGACCCTCAGTTTTTAACACTTTTTAATTCCAAAATCTGCCAAATGTGCTTCGCGCCACAACGCCGTGCACTTTTTCAACATCTCAACTTCCTTACTGGTCCGAACCCATCAGTTTTTAACACTTTTTACTTCCAAATGTGCTTCGCGCCACAACGCCGTGCACTTTTTCAACATATCAACTTCCAAAAGTGCTCCGAGACCCTCAGTTATTAACACGTTTTACTTCCAAATGTGCTTCGCGCCACAACGCCGTGCACTTTTTCAACATCTCAACTTCCAAAACTGCTCCGAACCCATCAGTTTTTAACATATTTTACTTCCAAATGTGCTTCGCGCCACAACGGCGTGCACTTTTTCGACATCTCAACTTCCAAAAGTGGTCCAAGACCGCCAGTTTCTAACACTTTTGACTTCCAAATGTGCTTCGCGCCACAGCGGCGTGCACTTTTGCGACATCTCAACTTCCAAAAGTGCTCCGAGACCCTCAGTTTTTAACACTTTTTACTTCCAAAATCTTCCAAATGTGTTTCGCGCCACAGCGCCGTGCACTTTTTCAACATCTCAACTTCCTTACTGCTCCGAGACCCTCAGTTTTTAACACTTTTTACTTCCAAATGTGCTTCGCGCCACAACGCCGTGCACTTTTTCAACATCTCAACTTCCTTACTGCTCCGAACCCATCAGTTTTTAACACTTTTTACTTCCAAATGTGCTTCGCGCCGCAACGCCGTGCACTTTTTCAACATCTCAACTTCCAAAACTGCTCCGAACCCATGAGTTTTTAACACATTTTACTTCCAAATGTGCTTCGCGCCACAACGCCGTGCACTTTTTCAACATCTCAACTTCCAAAAGTGGTCCGATCCTGAGGTGTTTTGTACCTTTTCACTTCGAAATCGGCTTCGGGCCACAACGGCGTGCAACTTTTCATCTCTCATCTCCCCAGATGTCTCCGCACCCCGCTTTAGCGAGCCTACTTTTCAAACCTCCGGAGCCACAAAACCACGAAAAAACACGGTGTTTCGCGACTTTCCTACCTTTTCGCGCACCTGCATCTTCTTTCTTCTGATCTTTTCTCTTCTGACTCTTCTCCCTGCTGACTGCTTTTTCATCTCTCCATATTGTCGGAAGTTTGACTTCTAAACTTCCTTCGATAATTATATATATATATATTGTGTCTTGCCTAACCTCTGTAACAGTCGTTAAAACAATTTCTTACTAAACATGCTTCAAATGGAGGACCAAAAAATTACGTTTTTTTCACGGTTTTCTTCGTGCACAGATTCGTGCTTTTTTGTGGTTTTCTTCGTGCACCAAATCGTGCTTTTTTCTGGTTTTCTTCGTGCACCAAACCGTGCTTTTTTTGAGCTTTCTTCGTGCACCAAATCGTGCTTTTTTGTGGTTTTCTTCGTGCACCAAATCGTGTTTTTTTGTGGTTGTCTTCGTGCACCAAATGTTGCCCCAGTTCATGCTTTTCTTTTTGATGATTTTGCTTCATACACCAAATCGTTCTCTAGTTCGAGCTTTTTTGTCGTTTTCTTCGTGCACCAAATCGTGTTTTTTTCTGGTTTTCTTCGTGCACCAAGTCGTGCTTTTTTCTGGTTTTCTTCGTGCGCCAAATCGTGTTTTTTTTTGCGGTTTTCTTCGCGCACCAAATGGTGCCCTAACTTCGTGCCACTGTTACAGAGGTTAGGCAAGACACAATATATATATATATATACATACATACATAATTATATACCAGTAGTACCGCACAAGGCGGTGCCGGAAGTTTCAAAAATAGGAAACCTATAGGAGAGGTTGGTTGTTGTGAATGAGAGATGGCAAAGCGAATTCACTGATGGACCGAAAGGTGCTTGAGGTCTCCTCTCTGTCTCTCTCTTTCTCTGCCTATCTACCTACCTATCTATCTTCTATGTATCTATCTATCTATCTAGCTATCTATCTCTCTCTTTCTCTCCTTCTCTCTTTCTCTCTTTCATCTAATTACCTATCTACCTATCTACCTACCTATCTACCTATCTACCTATCTACCTATCTACCTATCTACCTATCTATCTATCTCTCTCTCTCTCTCTTTCATCTGTCTATCTGTCTAGCTGTCTACCTGTCTATCTATCTATCTATCTAGCTATCTATCTATCTGTCTATCTGTCAACCTGTCTACCTGTCTATCTGTGGTGCAGTGTCATTCAGTGTATTGTAGTGTAGTGTAATGTAGTGTAGTGTAGTGGAGTGTAGTGGAATGTAGTGTAGTGTAGTGTAATGTAGTGTAGTGTAATGTAATTTCGCGTAGTGGATTGTGGTTGTATAGTTGTAGTTGCAGTTGTAGTGTAGTGGAGTGTAGTGTAGTGTAATGTAGTGAAGTGTAGTGGAAGGTAGTGTAGTGTAATGTAGTGTAGTGTAGTGGAGTGTAGTGTAGTGTAGTGGAGTGTAGTGTAGTGTAATGTAGTGTAGTGTAGTGTAATTTAGTGTAGTGGAGTGTAGTGGATGGAGTGTAGTTGTGTAGTTGTAGTTGTAGTGTAGTGGAGCGTAGTGTAGTGTAATGTAGTGTAGTGGAGTGTAGTGTAATTTAATGTAGTGTAGTGTAGTGATGTGTAGTGGAGCGTAGTGTAGTGCAATGTAGTGAATGTAGCGTAGTGAAATTTAATGTAATGGCGTGTAGTGGAGTGTAGTCTAGTTGTGTAGTTGTAGTGTTGTGGAGTGTAGTGTAGTGAAATGTAGTGTAGTATAGTGGAGTGTGGTGTAATGTAACGTACTGTAGTGCAGTGAAGCGAATCTGCGAAGCGACATCTGAACCTCCAAAAGTGGTCCGAACCCCTAGTGTTTTGTACATTTTCACTTGGAAATGTGCTTCGCGCCACAACGGCGTGCATTTTTTCGACATCTGAACCTCCAAAAGTGGCGCGAACATGTAGTGTTTTGTGCATTTTCACTTGGAAATGTGCTTCGCGCCACAACGGCGTGCACTTTTTTTGACATCTCGACTTCCAAAAGTCGTCCGACACTGAGGTGTTGTTTTTTACATTTGGACTTCCAAATGTGCTTCGCGCCACAACGGCGTGCACTTTTTCAACATCTCAACTTCCTTACTGCTCCGAACCCATCAGTTTTTAACACTTTTTACTTCCAAATGTGCTTCGCGCCACAACGCCGTGCACTTTTTCGACATCTCAACTTCCAAAAGTGGTCCGAAGCTGGTGTGTGTTTTGTACATTTTGACTTGGAAATCTGCTTCGCGCCACAACGGCGTGCAATTTTTCATCACTCATCTGGCCAGGTGGCTCCGCACCGCCGCTTTAGCGAGCCTACTTTTCGACCCTCCGGAGCCACAAATCATTGGAAAAACATAGTGTTTCGCGACTTTCCTACCTTTTCGCGCATCTGCATCTTCTTTCTTCTGACTCTTTCTCTTTCTACTCTTCTCTCTTCTAATCTTCCTCTTCTCTCTGCCTCTTCCCTGCTCTGCTTTTCATCTGTCCATATTGTCGGAAGTTTGACTTCTAAACTTCCTTCGATAATATCTGTGTATGCTTTATATATATATACACATATATGTACTGTGTGTGTATATATATATATACATATCGATTCTCATAATCCATGAGCTGGGAAGCCCGGTTTTTAAGCCGTATGATTTTGCAGCCTCAGGTAGCTGCTGCCTATGAAAGCCCCGTTGAGCTGCGAGATGCCGCCGTAGCTTGGCTTTCAGCCCCACCCAAGAATATTTGAACATTGAATATGAGAATTGGTATTGTGTGGGCTTTCTCTCTGCAACAGTTTGGTATCTCCACAGCCACTTGGTTATTTTTGAAGTTTGATTTGGTACCGGTTTTAAATGTGTCGTGTTCCTTTTGTCGCCGTTGGGCCAAAGGGATCCCGGGATGTGGTTCTGAAAGATTCGAAAGGAATGAAGAAACAAAACACCAATTATATAAATGAACAAGGAAAAGAAGGGAAACCTGACCAAATAGGAGGCTCCATGGGAAACTGGTGTTTTCCAATGTTTCAGACTGGGTTCAGGCTTGTTTCGGACCCCTCTCAGGTGAGCGTTGTGAACTTTTGAAAAAGGAAAAAGGAAAGAAAAACGAAAAAAGTAGAGGAAACCATGAAAAAAAATGGACAGGCAGGTTGGAACTTCACTTTTATCACGTGTTTTTGTAGCTTGTGCCTCGTAGAGTTTTTTTTTTTCTCTCTCTTTTTCCTTATTTATTTTTATTTTTAAATTTTGAAAGTAGATGTTTCTACTTTTTTTAAATATTTTTTTTGTTTTTTTCATTTTCTTTTCTGTTGTTTGCTTTTTGTCGCGCTTGGCAATACCTTTCACCAGAGTCTCTTCACCGGGTCTGAACCAGTGACCTCCACTGTTGTTTCACTGCTTATTTTCTCCATCGGGGTGGACCGCCGAAATGCAGAAGCTCACTTCGAGTGAAGTAAATGGGCAGAAATGAAAACAGCTATTCAGATTATTCAGAGAAGTTTGGGTTCTGAGAAATGGTATTTCAATGTATTTCATATTTTGGGGGGGAGGGATTATTTAGATGTATTTAGATGTTCACCATTGTTCACCTTAAGGTGCCAAGGTTTTGATCCATAGCCATCTCCATCTCCCCCAACGGGCTCAGGCGGATGCTGGGAGCTTCTCTCAATTGGTGGAGGAGGAATGTGAAGCGATCAGGCAGAGCTAGTGTCCAACCTCGTGATGCAAATTCAGCTTTCCTAAAATGGGGGGTACCCCAGTTATCATCCATTTTAATACGTTTTTTTTCATCAACCATCCAGCTATTGGGGTACCTCCATTTATAGAAACCCTGAAAAATACTCTAACATACAACATGTTCGCGCGAAACATGTGGAATGAAGGTCGCCAAGACAGACCAAGTATGTCAAAATATGATCAAAATATGATCAAACATGCTCAAAACTCATTGAGTGCTCACATTGTGGCAAATTCATGCAAATTCAGCAATCCTGGAGTCACCATGGTACCCCTTTGGTGTCAGGAAAAACTTCGGAAAGGCTGATGTCATCATCAAGACAAGCACTGCCGAGGACGAAGCTGCGCCAGAGGTTGGATTGGATCTTGATGCTCAGCAGAAAGCGGGCTGGGCCTTGGGAGCTATCTACTACTAGACCATATCTACTGCAGCGCGGCCATCGAAGGAATCTTTGGACTTTGGCCTCTTCACCTCATTTCCGAGGCCATTTCAACTGTTGGTTCAGTGCGTGCCCGTCTTTTGGGTTACTTTGCTAGCTATGCCACCTGGATGCATGGACCATGGGGGCCTGGTCAAAATAATTCTGAGAGTTTCCAGCAAGCCGGACCCGTGAAATAGGATGAAATAGGCATAGTCGGGTCGCGGGGTGTGATGGTCTCGTAGCTTCACCAAGGTGGCCGGAGCTCCTGTCAACTTTTTTGAAGATGATTTGGTGCACTCCAATTTCTGAAGACAACGATCGAGGCTTTACGATTGTGAAACAACGCTTGCTCCCAAACCCTGATGTGGTATGCTGGAGTTCGGATCATTTCGTCTTGGCCCTTCTTGCATGTCTCGGCCTTGGGATTTGGTGCATTGGGGTGCCTGTCTTGCTTTTCGTCCGCCTTTATGTGTTGAAGGACAGGCAGAGTCCAGAGAACTTCCGGAAATATGGCTTCTTTATCCAGGGCTTTGAGCCTCAATATTGGTGGTGGGACATCATCGTCAAGCGCTTTGATATCGGAGTCATGAACTTGGTCACATATACATCCATAGCCACTGAGGAGAAAGCAAAGCTTTTGACATTTCCAATCATTTCAAGGTGCTTCCTTGGACTTTCCGCCTGGTGTCAGCCTTTTACAAATACCCAGGCTGAAATCTTGGATTTCCTTGAGATGTGCCTTCTGAGTTTCCGTTTCACGCTCTTCAGCATGATTGCAATCATGTTGATTTTCAATCCGTCAGCCAGTGCCACCTGGGTATTAGCGGGTGTACTGGTATTTTTGTTGTGTTGCGTTTGTGCATACTTTGCCATCCACGTCTTGGCACAATTCTTGAAGGGCTCGGCTGCAGACATGGAAGAGAGTGAAGACGAGGAGCCCAGTGGAAGTCCCGAGGCCAAGCAGAACAAGGAGAAGATGCGAGCAGCTGCTGCTGCCAAGCAGAATCCATTGCTCCGTTTCGTAGGCTCGGACCTAGCTTGCGAAACTGGTGAACGTCGCAATTTAGTTGGTGTTCCTTTATATGTGTCTCCGATTCTTTAGGAGGTGTTGAGGTGCTTGATGATCTTGATCTTGATATATAATATGATATGTATATATATATATATGCATATGACGTGTGTGTGTGTATTGAATCATTTTGATGGTCTGAATGTGATTAAAGCAACTTAAGGCTCTACAAGTGTTGCAGTCTGTCAGCGGAGGAGCCGCAACCACAGCAGATCTGTATGTTTCGGATCTCTCTACTCTACTTTGACCTATGGTTTGGGAGGGTAGTTTTGGGTTAGGTCAATTGTAGGGGAATGAGAGCTCGTTATACCGTTACCAATCCTTGGCTCTTGGTGAGGCCAAGCAAAGAAGATCCTGGTGAGAAGAGCGTTACCAATCGTCCAGGAAGCCGAAGACGAGAAATTTTTCTTGCAGAGCCTCGCCTGTACAGAAACAGGGCAACCGAGACTGCCGCGAGAGTGTCATCCTGATTTTTCTATTTTTCACGTTTTTTTTTGGGTAATGTTTGACTTATTTTTGAGAATGGGATCAAGTGCTATGGCGGCTTTGCAGCGCTGTCATCCAGTCATACCAAGGTGGTCTGTCCACAGCAACAAGGTCAGTCTGGTGAGTGCAGCGGAGCTGAAACAAGTTGGAGCTGCATCTCCGGGACGGCTCCAAAGACTAGTTCCTTGGAATAAGATGAAGAAGTCAGACTACTTGTCTCCATAGTGTCTTCTTAGTGATTACCAAGAAGTGATGTCGAGTCGCTGATCAGGTCTCCATCTTGAAAGGCCTGAGAGCGGCAGTCCTGCGCTTTGGAAGTGGAGTACAACGCCAAGTGATGGTAAAGGCCACGTTTAACGACGTTTGGACAAACAGAATCGAAGAGCTGAATTGATTTTGCAGCCTCCTTCTTTTGAGACTCTTCATTGTGTAATGGATTTTTTTTTGAGGTGCCTGCCGATTTACCAGCTGCAATGAAGCCTCATTTGTGTTTTTTCATTTTGTGCTGATATTGCCACACCGGAGGCTCTATCCGAATTTACGACAATTTGGCTGGATGAATTTGGACAGCCAAATATTCCAGTGGACGTTTTGCAAGTTCTTGGCGCATTGACAACCACATCCAAGCTTGTTCCTCACAAGACACCCTTGGTTGAAACTGGGATTAAGTGGAAACGGCAAGTGGAGAGTTTGCTGCGCGCTCATCGTGGGCTGCAAACGGAAACTGCTGACCATTCTTGGCACATTTCTTTGGATGATATGCTTTCAGCTACCCAGCGCTTGCAAAAGCTTGGCGCCAAAGACGCTGTGATTGTTGCATCCTGGCTGCATGACCAAGAAGCGAGCAGTGCAGAGCCTCATTTTACTGATGTAAAATGACAAACCTGATAAACCATTAGCATCATGTTCATTTTCCCATTCAATGGCCATTCATTGGGGGTTAAATGGGTGAAATCATTTTCATAAATTCCCCATTTTCAATGACACCCCAATGAAGAACACGGCTACCATGTCCAGGTGGAAGAGGTGGGAGCACTTCTGCAATCAGAGAAGAAACGGCATAACGACATGGCGGTTGCCAAGAGCGCTGCGCCACAGGCACTCAAGGACTTCCTAAATTCCATTGGTTACATCATGTTACATCATCATATGTTACATAGTCATTATCAACCACATGCAACCACATGCAAGAGTGTCCAACAGTGCAACAAGAGTGGACAGCGCAACGCTGCCTCTGCAAGGATGCTGCGCCTCGAGAGATAGTCTCGGCCGAGAATGGCGCAGAAAGCGTCCCAAGTGACAGAGGACGAACCGACAGCTGGAACCATCAGAATCTCCGAGAGTTTTGGCCGTGTTTCACAGGTCGGATTGGATTGCGGTTGATATAGGTTGAGTGCCTGATGCATATGTGATGATATATGATTGCCAGACTGGATGCTATCTTGAGAATGTTTCAATATGACAACGGAGTACAGACCAAACATGGTAGAAGGTTCAAGGCGGGAGGATTTGTAGAATATGTTATGACATGTTATGAGTTATGACTAACACTATACAGTTTTTTTTAAGTCAACCGCTGGCTTCGCGTTGAGTCTCCAAATTGGCTGATGAAAGGGAGGTTGACCCTGGGAGTGATGCTTGTGCGTGTTGCTTGTGGCTGTGCACCATGCTGTTTTCCCGTTTGAGAGACGTCGTCGCAAAACCGGCATCCCAAGCATTCCTGCGTTTTGGAATATGTAAAAAACATAACTACAGTTCAGCGGTTTAGTTTAGTCGCATCGATTTCCTTCAAATGTCTCCGTACCTATGGGAAACGCATTTGGCTGCTTGCTTGCCCGCTTGCTTCTTCCTTGATGGCCTACTGCCTTCGCCTGCTGCCTGACTTGCTTGCTGACCATTTTGACCCGTGGTGTCCCAATAGGACATTTTCCTCTTCCAAAGCACGTGCTTGTTTCTTTCAGGTCTTCTTCAAAACACGGTGTACCTTGCGAAAAGACAAAATGCATCAAAATGCAATGATTTTGCCGTGACTTAGTCTTGGCGCGGTGTCCCATGATAAATTGTTGCCCCGGACCCTTCTGCAATGACTTTCACTTCCAGCTGTATATAGAGCTCTTCGTAATTACTTTAATTACAGATCTGCCCCTTCAACCACGTTTTTTTGAGGCCGATGTACTGGCTCTTTACTTCCGGGGGGCACCAACCCCTCCTTTCGGACTACCCCCATCTTCAATTTGTGTGATTGATTTCCGTGTAAAGGCACTCAGTTATATTGAATTGCTAAATCATAGCCAGCACTTTGCTGCATTATCTCAACTTTCTTCTCATCACTTCTTTACATTGCTTCTGACACCTTCTGAAAGTCATTGTTCGAGGCCGTTTGGTTCGCACGAAACAGATGCAGACATTTTTGCAGGACCAGGAGGAGCTCTTGCCGTCGAAGACGTGGAGCAAAAGGACACACCAACGAACGAAATCCTTTCAGCCAACTTGCAGCTTCAAGCGCCTTGGCAGAAACGACACCTGCAGCTGCAGCTGCACCTCTAACTTTGACTTGTGGGATAAAGGACCTCAAAAAAAGACGCCACAGAAAGACAATGACAATCAAGATTTTAAGCGCTTGGAGAGACCTTGTTGAGCTTGAGGCTCAATGTTCTAGTCAGACTGGAGGGGGCAAGACTGAATGCTAAGGAGATACGACGAGAGCCGAAAGAGGTGAAAGAAATGGCATCTTGGCTCGAAGATCTAGGGCCTCCACTGTCCACGGTATCTTGGGGTGTTCCATGTGCAAGCGTACGGTAACGACATTTAAATATGTGGAGGGCGGGCGAGACCACGACGCCCCAGAGGTAGTATGAAACACCAGTTCCATCCGTATATTTAAATGTATGTGTACACAAATTGGATTCCGTATGTTTAAAAGGCCGGGCGGGCCAAAGAAAACCTTCTCTGAGGTAGTCTAAATACCGGTTCGTATATTAAAGATCCGTATATTTAAATGCGTAGCGGTTTCTGTTCCCTGCAGAGTGGGAAATATATCATGACATACTGTGGCTGGAAGATATCCTGCACCACCTTGGATGGTTGAAACCCTGTAAATAACGGGATAGATCACCACAGGTGCACGATTTTCTCCATCAAACATCTCCGGATCCTGGAGCACATTCCGACGCATTCCAACGTGTAAGGCGGTGCAAACACGGGTGAAGTCAGCCGCAATGAAAGAGTTAAGCATCCCAAAGGGCAAACTCCTGGAAGATGATTTGCGTCTAGGAGGTCAAGCTGGCATCTCGGAGCAACCTAGCAAAGGCATTTTTGCGTGTGATTTTAACGAGACAATTATGATTAACCAATGGATTTACGCAAAAAAATGGATGTACGAGTACCCTATTTTCCTTCAGACCTGCGCGAGTTGCAGAGTTTTGGCCACTTCTGAACTCAGACAACCAACAGTGTCATTGCAAGTTGCAAGGATATGTTTTTTTTTGGGCATGGGTTGCTGCAGAAACAAGACATATTGCCCCAAAAACGCTCAGCAATTCGTGAGCAATTGGGAGGATGTTGGACAGAACTTCGCTTTACGTTCTGCAAAACACAGGTGAGCCCCAGGCGCTGCCATCACCAGAAGAGGCCCTATTGGAGCAGGCAGTGGCTGCCCGCTGGTAATTATTCTGAATGGTTTTGGGATGTTTTGGCAATTCAGGAGATTTCTAAGCAAATTGGGAGGCCAAGAATCTGCAGGAAGGCACAAGAAACATAGGAACCCCACAAGAATCCAGACGGATCTAACAGATTGTGATGTGCATGAAAGCAATGGGAGGCCCCAGAAGAAGTGGGCCAAGTGACGCGGGTTTGATCCACAGTGTCTCACCCAAAACGCACTTGTTTAGGATGTTTAGAGTTTACGGCCCCCAGATGCGACACATTTGCGCATGCTGGTGTGGGCATGATGTAGACAGCTATCTTACCATCAATTTGAGCTGTTTGGCCTGCTTGGCTGACGTGGCTGTTCCATTTTCAAGCACTGATGCCTCACCGATTTTCCGGAGCAGACGCCTTCACGTAGCTTGCGGTGAGTGCTGCGGTCATGCAACGCCAAGTTTCACAGCCTCATCGCTCCGTACAAACAGGTCGCGGCGATGAGTGTTGCTGGTGCGCTACTAACTACACTACCTCTAAACAGTTGAGGAAGATGAGGAAGGAAGAAGGGACAGTGGAGATAAAAGCTTGAAAATCCATTGAATTTGTGTTGATGTTTCAACCAAGCCATAGATTGATGCTTTGAAGTGCTCAAGGTACCACTGGTGCAAAAACATAAACAGTGAGGCAGCCACGTTTCCACCATTGCCACGCTTCACCTGGTCCACCTTGGGCATTCTTTATAACCCGAATAAGACATCTCGGTGTGATGGTCGTTTTGCAGTCATTCTCTACACTCAAACTATTATGCAGTCTCTGACTTGACTGAGAGGGGTCAGGTAGAAGGAGTCGATTTGACGAGTTGACTGACGCACTTTCATGGATGATAGCGTGCAATTTGATCCATGTGGCTCGCCTTAGCTTTGCTGTGCGTTCATCTTCCGCCGGTGCACTTTGTCCGCAAAGGAATCACAGAGGGAGAACGAGAGAGAGAGAGAGAGATGTTGGGTCTAGTTCTATGGCTACCAAGTTGTCCATATCATTTTGATATATATATATATATATATACACATGTATAGATATAGTTTCATATAATATGTTATATCTATGTATGATATTGAAAGCAGTGACCTTAAGTAGTGATCTCAGCTGGGAGCTTGACGTGCACTGATGTGAATGATTACCACCTTCCCAGTACAGCTCTGCCATATATAGAATCACCTATAGAGAAGCTACATAATGATATAGATATCTAATTAATAGACAGCATCGGTTATTTAGTATTATCATGTATTACCTGTAGTATATTTCTATATTAAACACTAGCATTATCATCATCTCATGACTTCTAATATTTGCTTACCCTCTGGTTATTTAACATAGCCATGGAAATGGCCCATTTATAGATGATTTTCCCATTAAAACCTCCATTTATTAGGGATTTTCCATGGCTATATTAAATAACCAGATGGTATATTTTCTTCATTAAATCCTATCATGATCTTGGGGATCGCTCGCGGTTGATTCTCCCGCTGCCCAGCCTCCAAGGTACTGCCAGTGTGAGGATCTTAGTGAACCGCCCGGGGATTACCCATCAAGATATGGTCAAAACTCGGCGATTTCCATGGAGAAGATTATGATAAACCACTGGATGCTACGGGTATCTACGGGTTTCCCATGGTTTCCCGGTTTTTCCCGGTTTCCCCCCTAGATTTTCTGACCAAGCCATGGAGAGAGAACACCTTTGGTTTACTGTGCCAGACTGCGCGTCGCTGAGAGCAGCTCAGGTTCTGAAGGCTACTATGAGACAGCCGGTTCAGCTTGTTTAGTTTGTCCTGCTGGAAAATATGCAGATACCGCTGGCCTGACTGAGTGTGCTGATTGCCCAGCAGGAACCTACTTGGCCGATAATGGTGTGAACTGGAAACTTCATGTGCATGTCCAATATTGTGAAGCTTGCCCGCAGGGGCGTGCATCCAATGCGATTGGAGCCACTGCGTGCACAGAATGCGCATCTGGCACCTTTGCAAACTACCCAGGGAGTGTGCAATGCGACGCATGCACTGACGGGATAGCACCATTTACTGGGACGATCAGTTGCCAAACCTGCCAGCTTGGTTCTATACCATCTACAGATTTCACGACTTGCGAAGAATGCCCAGCTGGCAAATACAGTGATGACTCCACAATGTGCTACACTTGTTACACAGGCACTGTCTCATTTGCGGGCGCCTCAGCCTGTGTAAACTGTCCTGCTGGCAAGTACTACCAGAATGAAACCTGCTTTAATTGCCCTGGCGGGCGCTACAGCTTCGAAGCCAGCACGGAGTGCTACGGTTGCTGGTCAGGAACTGCCGCAGCAGCGGGCAGTTCTGAGTGCACAGCGTGTCCTGCAGGCAAGTTTGCGGATCAGGAAGCCTCTGAATGTTCTGATTGTGCCGCAGGAACGTATTCAGACAGCTCCGAGTCACAGTTTTGCTGGTATTGTGGATGGGGAACCATCTCTGCAGCTGGAGCGACGAGTTGTGAAAACTGTCCAGTCGGATACGAGGCCAACTACGCCTCAACAGCATGCTCGCCCTGTGCTGCCGGAAAGTATAAGGGCCAGTTCGACCACTCTTGCTGGGACTGCCATTGGGGTGAGTCATCCACAAATGCCAGTGAAGCATGCACTCAGTGTGAGGCCGGCAGGTATAGCCTTGTAGATTACAGTGACTGCGCACAGTGCGAGTCAGGCAAATACTATCCGTATTCCGGAGGAAGCTCGTGTTGGGACTGCTCCTTTGTGGTGAATGCGAACAGCACGGATTGCACCCCCTGCCAGCCCGGATCGCTGGCTGTTGGCACAACCATCAAAAGCTGTGTTGATTGCGACGTTGGAAAGTACTACTCGGAGACCTATGCAAATTATTGGGATTACTATCCCACAAGCTCATGTGAACCCTGCCCGATCGGGCGCTACTCCTCTCAGACTGGGTTGACAGAGTGTTTTGCCTGCGTGGGTCTGACCACACTGCAAACTGGGTCAACAAACGTCCAGGCATGTGTCGTACCTCAAGCCGATCAGGCTTTTGAGTGCCCCCAGGGAAAGACATGTAAAATATCAGGCTTCCAAGGTTCTGAAGATGTGAATACAAGTCGGCTGATGGTGTTGGAAGGAAGCTGTGAGAATTTCACTATGTCCTACGGCGCCTTTGGTTATGGGGAGTCTTACTATTACGGCATGACAATGGGAATGTATGGACCTTATGGGCTTTATGGACTTTATGGATCATATGGATCATATGGATCATATGGCTCTTCAAGCTCTGCTTCTGCGTTGAGCACTAGTGGCTATGGGCTTTCAAGTGAAGGATCTACAGATTTCGCATGGGACGGTCGGACTGCAGTTTCTGCAGGTATATATCCGCTCTGTTGGTGTGGCGGTGTTGGTAGTACTTGTACGTGGGCATATGATTTCCAAGTGACCGTGGGTTCCTTGGCCGTCCTAGGTCCCTTAGCAAGTCAGACAGTTGCCTGCGTCAATGGAAGGCTGTGTCGCAATGTCGGTCCAATTTTGGGTGTGGGTCTTCTTGCCAACGATGAGATCTATGTCCGGACTACCTGTACAGCAGATGGGGCTGCGGAGTTAGGACTGAAGATGGACATCACAACGCAGAGCTCCGGCAGTGGAGTGGAGTTCCTTTTAAGCCTAACTGGAGTGGTGCAGAGGCAACCAGGACCTTATGCTCTGTGCTGGTGCTCCTCAAAGGGCTCCCAGGCCTGTTCCGAGATGCACGCGTCGAATTACTCCACGTACCTGGAAATTGGCTTCGGGACCCTCAACATTGCCGGCCCAAAAGGTGCAGAATTCAACACCTGCTATGCAGGACAGCCCTGTACCTCGCCTGGCCAAAGGCACACCTTTTCTTTTTTGTTGGTTGGGGGGGGGACGCACCGCAGACAGGGTTCCAACTTTTCAACTTTGGTAGTTGCCTTCCAACGTTGGCTCATCATTTGAGGTTTTGTGTATCTTTTGAACGGTGGGACATTGCTTGAAGCGGACGACAGAGTCTCCTTCATGCCAGCCTGTGGATCTTCGGACTTCATCGATGGCTTGCCTCTAACGTACATGAACACCTTTGGGGAGGACAACAAGACATACCACTTTGTTGGCGATGGATTCTTAACGGCGGAGCCCGGAATGTATAGGATGTGCTGGTGCAGGAAAGACCTTGACCACAATATTGACTGTGAGAAATCTAGCGACTTCAACGTTGTAGCTGGCCTGTTTCTTGTTGTTGGTGCTTATTCCAGCCAGTTTCATACGTGCATTCGCGGACAAGGACCCTGCACCATCGGGGGCATCCGTGGTGTTGGCCTGTCGGTGACTGACACGGTGGTCCCAATGGTCTCTTGCTCAGGGTTTGTTGCCTCGCAGACCTTTGGGTGGCCACCACCTTCGTTTCAACTTCTGGCGGATGCAGCAACTGGTGGCTACAAGCTCGAGCTTGGAGAACTTCCTGAGGCTGGTTGGCCTGAGCGAATCCAGATGTGCTGGTGTGGAATTTCTTCCCTTTTTGACTGCACTGAAGACTGGCACTATATTGCAGCGGTGGCTGTGACGCTCTTCACAGCATGTGCCCCTGGCTGGTACGACTTGACGGGCTCGGGCAGCAGCTGCCATCCTTGTCCAGTGGGCTCCTACTGTCCAGGTGGATGGCCCGCAGCTTTGAGTGGCTGCCCATCTGGCAGCACCTCAGCCGCCAACTCGACCAGCTCGGACGCTTGCGAGTGCAGAGAGGGCTACTACTGGGATGCCACGCTCAACTTGTGCACAGCATGTCCTGCGGGCTCATTTAAGGATGTGGTTGGATCTCTTCATGCTTGTGATGGAACCTGCCCTGAAGGGACCACATCGCCATCGGGGGCGATTAGCATCAGGGAGTGCAGTTGTGTTGGGGACGCCATTGACACAGATCCTCTCGCAGAGAACTTCACCTGCACCGACTTGACGGAGATGTCAGCCAGCTTCAGTGGTAGCACACTGTTGGCATCAGCTGAAGCCACGGTCTTTTCATTTCAGGGAACTATTCAGGTCAACGATGCTTCAACTCAAGCATTGCTGCAAGAGATTAGGGCGTCCATAGTCTCTGACATAGGACTGAACACAGTTTCCAGGGCATCAGCGGTGTTTTGGGCCGGCTTCCGTTGGGGCAATTGGTATGTCCAGTACGTTTTCAACACTTCGGAAGCGGCAGTCGCGGAGGCTGTTCGTGAAAAGTTTGATCCAGATGTCTTTGCAGCTTGGGTTTACGTAAAGATGAAAGGAACGGCTCTTGGTGGAGCTGTGGCGCTGTCCCCTACTCCCATCAGAACGTCTGTGCTTCAGTGCCCAACTGGTTTAGCATTTTCATCTGGTGCCATGATTTCAGGCATCTCCAATTGCCGCTGCCCTCATGGGATGCAGCCAAGTGAGACTGGAAGCACTGGCCGCGCATCAGGTTGTGTTAAGTGCCCTGCTGGGAAGTACAAATCAGCCGTTGCGGATTCTCAGTGCACATCATGTCCACCAGGACCCGTCACATTGACAACCCTGTCTGAGGGTGCCATTTCACATGCTGCTTGCACATGCTCTGCTGGTTTTGTGACAGTGAATCCGACAGTGCCTTCAGTCTGCGAAGCCTGCGGCACTGGGTTCTACTGCCCTGGAGGAACGCACCGAGAGCCTTGCGACCTTGCTCAAACTACTGCAGGGATGAACGCGGTAAGCGCAGATGAGTGCATTTGTGTAGCAGGGACTTTCAGTGACCTTGGCAGTTGCAGATCTTGCGACCCGGGCCGATTCAAGGCGGAGAACTCAAATAGCGATTGTACGCCGTGTGCTGCTGGAAATTTTTCGGGGTTGGGTCAGAGTCAGTGCGACATTTGTCAGGCAGGAAGCTATTCAACAGGAGGACTGGCCAACTGCGAGCTTTGCTCACCAGGACGGTATTTGGAGGGCACTGCAGCAACGTCCTCTGATGCGTGCTTGCCGTGTCCAGTGGGCAAATGGAGCAATGTCACAGGACTTTCAGTGGCTACAGGCTGTGTTGCATGTGTGACTGGCTCCACCACGGTGCTTGACGGTGCTGCCAACGAGAGCATGTGTGTCCAACCACATTCTGCCGAAACTCGTAGCTGCACCTCAGGATACATCTGCATCGTTGAAGGTGTGACAGGATCAAGATTGCAGGACGGACACCGCCTCGCAATCACCACCTCTGACTGTGCTTCAGCTAAACCGCCTGTAACAGGTATTGCAAACGATGGGATCTCCAAGCTTGCTACGGATACTGGCAGTCGATATGTGTGGGGAGACAGCTCTGCTGATTTCATTCCGCAGGGTGGGTTTACAAATCTATGCTGGTGTGCAAACATAGGAGACCTTACTTGTGAAGGGCTGAATTCCAACTTTTGGCTCTCTGCTGGAACACTCTTGATTGTTGGCCCCATCGAGAATACCTTTACTTGTGTTCGTGGTCGGGACTGTCTTGACTTGCAACCATTTTCTGGCTATGGTCTCATGACGCAGGACCACGTAAGGATCCAACGCGATTCTTGTGGAGCAGCTTCAGCAGTTGAGATCTCTGTTGCCAATCCAGAAGGAACCGGGTCGTTTCAATCGGCCAGTGCAGCAGATAGCTTCGCGAATTTGATCTTGAGCTTTGGCAGGACCGATGCAGACAACGACTTCCATGTCCAGATTGATGCCAACCAAGCCGGCTATTTACTCTGTTGGTGTGGCAGCAGGGGCTCCTCCACTGCGTGTGGGAATCCCACTGATTATGTTGTCTATGCTGGACGCCTGAGCATTCTTGGCCCCACTGCAAACCAAGAAAAAGGATGTGCAGTGGGACAAGCCTGTGACATTGCTGGCGTGCTAGGTGCCAGCATGGTTCCAAGCGACCGATTGATGATTCTATCTGATTGTGGTCGGGGCGCCTCGATTCCTGGATTTCCAGCCCAAGGCATCCTGGATTCCAGCGATGGAACCAACTTTGCTTTCGCTGGTGACGGCGAGAAAATCCTGCTTTCAGTTCCAGGTATTTTCCGCATTTGCTTTTGTAGGCCCTTTACAGGCATTGAAGCATGCGACTCATCCACTGGCTTTACGGCAAGAGTTGGGCTTATGACGGCAAGTGGGCCCTTTGCGCGATCAACCATTTGTGATTTGGGGAGTGCCTGTGCGGTGAGTTTGTCGGGAGTTGGCTTGACGGCTGGAGACCTGCTCTGGGTCGCAGATGGAACTTGTGGCACTGCTGTGGGGGTCGAACAGAAAGGCTTCCCAGACTTGCAGAATCCCATTGTGGTGGAGGAAGGTGCAGATGGCCTGACGGTGAATTTGGGCATCCTCCCATTCACAGCATTGCTTCTTTGATTCGCTGAGTCGGTTTAATTTTCCCTCCATAACGCTTCAGCCACTACTATTGGGGGACAAAAACACAGAGAGAGAGAGATTATATATACTGCTTGGTGGTTTGGAACATTTTTATTTTCCCCATAATATATTAATATTTTCAGAGGGATTGAAACCACAAACCATATATATAATTATATATATATATGTGTGTGTGATATTTATTTCTTTCTTGCGGAGGATAAATATATCCCCCATAGATTTTGAGATTTTTGAGATGCCCATGATCACCATTGGTGGTGACCCCAATGCCACCGGCCCCAGGCCTGGCACCTACCAACTTTGTTGGTGCCCGCAGACTGCGGACTGCTCGTCCACGGCGCTGTTTCGTGCACCAGGTGGGACTCTGCAAGCGAATTGTCCTGCAGGGAGCTTTGCAACAGGACCGATATCAGGCTGGGTGATCAGTTTGTCTTGTCCGAAAATTCACCGTTTTTTGATATGATGTATGTAAATCATCTATAAATGGGTAATTTTCCATAGCCGTGTTAAATTACCGGAGGGTACTTGGTTTAACAGCGCAGGGAAGAACCTAAGTTTCAGCACTTTTTTCTGAAATCATTTTCCAGGCTCTAAGAGTATTCAAGTTATTTCAAGTTTCAAGATTGCTGACGCCGCAAAAACCATCAAAAAGCAGTCAAAGGCCGAGTCTGAATTTTTTAACGATCAGACCCATCCAAGAACGAAATACTGCCAATAAGGCTCTCAATTAGCAGACACAATAGATGAATAGATTTTCAATCTGATTCAATACTCAGGGGTTGGCTGTTCTCCTTTGAAATCTCACGATTTTTGAAGCTCCACATGCCCTGCGGCCCTGCGGCCCGGCGCGCAGGCCTGAAATGTGAGCTGTGCTCTCGAGGATATTACTGTGCTGGGGGACGACCTCAGTGGGCTTCAAGGATTCCCTGTGCCAATGGTGAAACGACTCTGTCCAAGGGATCAGCTACTTGACACGACATGACAATGTTCCGTAAAAGAACAAAAGAACGGATCCGAAGGTATATAGATCCGAAGATAGATCCGATGTTTCAGTGCATCTATTTAGGATATTTGTAGCATTCCATATGAGATATGTATGAGATATGTGGTATTCTGTTGAGAGATCTACGATTGGCAAGTATTGGTATCTCACTATGCCTTGACACCTCACTCGTCATCACTCCTCTATATCTTGCAGAGACAGAAAGAGAGAGAGAGAGAGAGAGCACATCCCAATCAGCGCTTCAAACAGGTGCATGTGGGGGGCATATTTTGTCACATGTCATGTCATAGATCCATTAATCATTAGTAAATGTAGTCGAGGACCTTCCTTTGTAGCACATTCTTGGGGTTCGACGTGGAGTCTGCCCGACCATCCACAGAAGTGCCATTGTGTGTATTTCGGCATGTTTTTGTCAAAGAGTACGCTTCGGCATGCAGTTTGCAATGATTTTAAGATATTTTAAGTTGCGAAGTTCAAATGGACGCAGATTTCAGGTACGTTTGAATCTGTTTGAATCATTGAGGGTCCAGGATCCATACATGCCTAAGTATAGAACAATGACAATGGATAACAATGATTCTGTTTAGTATAAGGGTATGTTCCACTTGTGTCACAAGATTGGTTGCTGGTTGGTGGTGACGCAGACACTTTTTCAAAAATCCATCCATTCCTGGGATGACCCGCAATCGGTACCTGCATCCTGTTCCGTTGCAATAATTTTCTGCTACAGCATTGTGCATTGGGGCGATGCTTGAGCAAACACACACACACACATTTCAAAATCCATCAAAATCAAGGCAGTTGACAGTAGGTGCAAACTTGAAAAGGACCATGGGCCATGGGCCGCACAGGTCTAGTTTCACCATCGTGTGGAAAAAAACAAGATCAACTATGTGTGCATGAGGTTGGACTATTGCAAGCAATTGAAGAGTCACAATACCTGCAAGCATGTCCTGTGCCTGGAATCCTCATGTTGCAATTGTCGACATCTGAAAATGCTCGAGCAATATGAAAAAAGAAGGTTGTCGCGGCTGAAGGCTACAAACCCTTTGAAGTCAGACAAAAATGGTGAGGCCAGTCACAGCGGCAGACTGTTTAACCAAAAGACGACCGACAGAGTGAAACCTGAAAGGTGAACGTCTGTTTCACTTTACTTAAACGAATTGCTAAATTAAAATGTGTTAATTCAGACATCGGGTCGTTGCATCCACATTCTGCTTAGAAAAACATCCCCCGAAGGGTTCATGCCACCTTGACGAATCCAGCATGAATCACACACTTGCTCAGAACAGTCATTACGAATTCTGATGTGGAATGCATCTTACGTGCAAAAAACACTCCAATAAAACCTGACAGGAATTGGTTGTGACCAGAGGTGAGAAACAGTGCGAAGGAATTCTTTCAATGTCCTTGCTAACAGCAACTTATCCATTTGAACCAAGTCGTTACCTCTCTTCAAAGATTGCGACAGCTGTGCCGTGGAAAAAGGAAAAGCAGAAACCAATTGTTCGACATGCCGGTTCTTGGCTTAGCCGGTTGCCATTGACGAAAAATAGAGATTGAAATGGCAGGTACGCTGGGTTGATCAGACCCAGTATCCCATGATTGTGGTAGCTTCGTTGAGTGCGGTCCCACAATCATGCCGCACCCCCCTGCTTGTAAAGAACAAGTGAAATCGGAAGTAAATTCAAAAACGGAAGTAGAAGTTTTACATCTATTCAGATGGTTCACACACACACACACTTCAAAATCAAGGCAGTTCACAGTAGGTGCAAACTTGAAAAGGACCATGGGCCATGGGCCGCACAGGTCTAGTTTCACCATCGTGTGTAAAAAAACAAGATCAACTATGCGTGCATGAGGTCGGACTATTGCGCGGAATTCTTTGCGCAAATCTGACTTCCTCAGCTGTTATCACCCACTGTTGATAATCACAGGGGGTTGTGGATGGTGGGATGTACTCACTTGGTTTATTGAGGAGTATATACCATGAACCAGCCTGGGAATCCCGATCTTAACCAGTCTGAGAGTCTGAATTTGAACTCCGAGGCTTCCAGGGACGCGTGTATTTGTGCGAAGGGCTTCGAACCCAGTGGAGCGGATGGCTGCACGGCTTGTGCCGTTGGGTCCTATAAGGATTTCGAAGGCAACGACGGGCAGTGCATTGTGTGCCCAGAAAATTATACAACTTATGCAGTTGGTGCAATTTCAAACTCTTCTTGTTATGAAGAGACGCCTGTAGCGGGCAGTGGCAGTGGCAGTGGGGATTTGCAGAGCTCAGCAACAGTCCCGGCAATTTCTTTCAGCTTTTCAATTGGACAAATTCCAGCCACTGAAGATCCAGAGACACTTCGCGCACAGCTCATTGCAGCTTGGCAGCGTTCGTTAAATGGGATTTAAAGTGTGCATTTATTCCGACGTGCACACGACAAATGTACTGTGCACACACACACATATATATATATAAATATAAATTACTAAAATACATAATTACAAATAAACATCACGTACACTTTATACGCGTATATATGCATATATAATATACACATTTTAAGTATATGTAGGTATATATAAACAATATGTAAATAAATAAGTAAATAAATAGATGTATACATTAAATATGTAAATAAAAAATACATTGAATGAACAACTAACTAACTAAATAGCTAAATAATAACTAACTAACTAAATAAATAAATGAATAAATAATTATAAATATAAATGTATATACACACACACACATATATATATATACGCTGTGTATATATGTATATAGATGCACGTATCTTACATCTCGTAAATGGGAAGGCGCTCTCTTTCGCTCCTGCTCCTTGTGCGCCAAGGACATGTTCCTGACAAGTTTGGCTGCCTCCACCGGAGTCGATCCTTCGGCCATTGAAATTGCGTCTTGTCCCCGAAAGCCACAGTGAGCTAGCATTGGTGCGGGCCAGTGACTTTTGATATAACCGTGGGATTCTAAGCACTAATAAGTTGGGATATAAGCCATAACTATGATCAACAACATCCACTTATAATTGCAACATGTTGCAACTGCACCCCCAAAGTATATGGTGAGCTGATTGATCCAAAAAAAGACATCCCAGAAGCAACAAAAGGGATCTGCCTGCACATTTGATGGTCCTGCTGGTGGTCGCCGACCATGAAAAAGCACACATGTCTCCTAACAAAAGATGTGCAAATTTCTGAGCCTAATCAAGGACTTTGGTTATGTAACGATATGATATGGCATGACATGACATGATATGATATGTATGACTCTGTATGACTACCATCGACTACCCATGATTGTGGCGTTTGCCCTTTTTTTTTTGACCGCGGCAGGTTGATACGGTATAGCCTTTTTTTTTTTTGCCCGAGGACTTTGGAAATCTTTTCGGCCGACGGCTTGGAGATTTGGCACCGGATATTTTTGAGTCTCGGCGGCTCTTTGATCTGTCAGACATCGTCATTACCATCAACACGCGATCCGATGCCGAAGCGCAGACAACTGCTGCGGACTTGTCAGTTTCCTGGCTTCTGAAAAAGCCATATCATTTAGCATAGCTATGGAAAATGGTTCGTTTATATATATATATAATATAAATAATACATACATATATATAAACAAACAAACAAAACAAACAAACAAAAACAAACAAACAAGACAAACAAAATCACATACATACATTACATACATACATACATACATACATACATACATACATACATACATACATACATACATACATACATACATACATACATACATACATACATACATACATACATACATACATACATACATACATACATACATACATACATACATACATACATACATACATACATACATACATACATACATACATACATACATACATACATACATACATACATACATACATACATATACATACATACATACATACATACATCCATACATCCATCCATGCATGCATGCATGCATGCATGCATGCATGCATGCATGCATGCATACATACATACATACATATATATATATATGTATATATTTAAACCACTATTTACCTATTAAGAATGGTGATTCTTCAAGTTTTTCATTCTTCATGTTGTGCGGCATGTTGGCAGGTTCAAACGTTGAACAATGAAATCGCTGGTGCAGTGCAATCCAATCCGTCACTTGTTCTGCAGCCATGGCACTTGATTGGTCCCGGGATGCGCGCAGCGTCGTTTGTTCACCCCTGTCGCCGTGAGGACATTGTCCAGCGCCGGCATTCAGCTGAACATGACTTCTGCACCGGAGACCAAGTATGTGACGGTCACTTGTGCTCGACATCGCTCAATACCTCCAGGCCTTGCAGTTTAAATTGAAGAACCAGATCCAGTGAAGCCAGAATACACAATAAATTCAATAAATCGTCAATTGAAAGGCATTGTTTCAGTTTTTGCATCTGAACAACCGCAGGTTTTCCAGTCCAGAGTGCGGCTGACTGCCAGTGCAGTCCTGGTTATGGATATGATCCGACCAGCGACTTTTGCACTGCATGCCTCAAAGGTGAATACAAGGCCGCCGTGCAGAGATGCTGAGCTATGCTGAGCTACTCCTAGCCACTCATTGTATATTCATTGTATCTACTGTAGGTTTGGAGGTACGATGAGGTACGGATACAGGAGAGCAGCTGCCCACGTTTTTTTGCTTCCAGCCGCATTGACATTGCCCCAACTTTTTCACTCAGAGTGACGCGCTTGTTTGTGCGTGGCAGGCCGACATTGCCAATGCCGTTTGTACCAGATGTGGGGCACAAAGATCCACAGTGCAGACAGGCTCAAACTCGAGCCAAGACTGCAAATGTCAGGCACGAACAACTTGCAGCAAAGGGTCTTCCAGTTACTATTTTATTTTATATAATCATATTTGAGCCTCGTGGCGGCTTTGCGGCGAACAATATACGACCCGTACAAACACACACACAATTTATGCACACATTCACCATCATTCACCACAATTATACGCATACACACATACATATATACGTATACATATACGTATACATATACGTATACAATCGTATACATATACGTATACATTGTGAATTTTCAAATGAATCCTGCTTGTAATAGCACATGATCAGATGTTTCCTCCATGCGTCACTGCAGCCGCTGAACGCCAGACATCAGTGGCCGCTTGAGTTCAAGCGAGATTTGCAAAACAGGATGCTGCCTGTTGCCCCTTGCACCATTTGATCATTGCGATTTGGTGCGACCTAGTGTGTGCTGCAAGCACTATGGTCAGTTGGCAGCGGAGCCATGGCATGCCGGACTTCGACCCCTTCGCTGACGATGTTTCTGAGTTCAGCTGGACATCTTCAGAGATCGCTGCAGAAGAGAGGAGATGGTTACCGAGTGTCGATGGTTCGGCTGAAGTAGATCCTAAGGGTCCTGATGCTTGCCGACGAGCCCAATGGTGTTGCTTGCGCTTCAGAGCTGATGACTGGACTGTAGACGCTGATGGGTCGTATTACTGCATTTCATGTGGTGGCACCGAGTTTTTGAATTCTGGCGAGCCTGCTAAGTTAGAAACTGCCACTGGAACATGGATGTTCCCCACAGAACCAGTTCTATGTCAGCTGATGGTGAATCCCCACATGGTTCTGATGCTCATGGTTCGGTTGAACATTCACCTTCTAAAAGCCTTGCAGCTACTCGTAGAGGATTTCCCGATGTGTGTAGCTCCGGGAGTTTCTCGGAGCGTGCTGAAAGTGAGGCGCCCACGGCAGATCCAATTGTCGATCCTGAGAAGTTCGGACCGCGACGACGACGTCGTGGAAGCTCCAGTGCTTCTCATGGTCCGGTTCATGCACCACCTGATGGACTTCGAGGCTCACCGGATTCCAATGCTCAGCTTCAAGGTGATGGCAATGCAGAATTGTTGAATGTGATGAAGCAGCTGTTGAGTGATCAGAAGAAGAGGTACGATGGAAGTGAGTCCTCTTGGACAAGTGCCCGTGGCCGTGCTCCTGGAATGCGATGGCGTGGGGGGACGGACAGCTCCGACGCCTCCCACATGGCAGTACCAACAGAATGACTTGAGAGCTTTCAGCAAGTTTGAGGGCAAGGTGCAGGCTTGGGTACTGCAATCAGAACTACATGACATCCAGCGAGATGGGGTTGGCCTTGTATATCTCGCTACAGGGCGGGGCCGGGTCTGAGGCGGAACGCTTTGATTTGAAGCGTGTCAATGACAAGGATGGAGTGCAGTACATCCTGAACAAGTTGCGTGGACCTCTCCAACAACGTGTCTAGTTTCAGAAGCGCAAGCTGCTGAGCGACTTTGAGACTGTGAAGTGCACTGGTCAGGAGACTGTTCGGCAGAATATGAATAGATATAGGCGCATTGAGCGTGACCTGGAGGATGTTGGCATTCAATCATCAGCAATGTATGATGCGGAATCTCGAGGAAATCGAGTGCTTGAGCGCTGCCTTTTGTCTCCGGACCTTCAACGTTTGGTTCTCATTGGTGCTGGCAACAGCTTGCACTACGATCAGATCTACGAGAGCTTTTGCCTCCAGTTTCCCGACTTCAAGCCTAGCCCTCCTTTGTTTTTCCCTGGCAATAACTGGAATAACAGTAGAAAGGGCAACAGCAACAAGGGTTCTTCAGCATCTAGTTCAACGGGGTCCTCAGTTAGCTCTATAGGCGTCCTCCCTGAGATCCTCTTCTAGCTTTTCTAGTCAAGCTTCCTCAAAGGGGAAAGGTGGCCCCCGAAGAGCTTTCCAAACGGAACATGTTGATGGTGATGAGTCGGCAGACGCCGAATTTGAGGATGCAGCTGAAGTTGAACATGATGGGACCGAATTAGAGCCCATTGCCGAGGAAGATGCTGAGGAGAACGGTGATGACGAAGAAGAAGAAGAAGCAGCTTTGAGTCCTGAAGATCTTGCAGAGACCGCCCAAGTTTTGACTGTCACGTCAAAGAAGTTGCAGGCCTCAGTGTTGGGTCGAACGTTTTCTGGAAGACGTAGCATTGAGGAGCGCAAGAAGACTAGTTCTTGCAGGGCCTGCGGCCAGATCGGTCATTGGGCTGGTGACAATGGCTGTCCAATGTCTTCAGAGCGTGGCGGCAAGAAAGATGGAAAAGGGCATCAATCTGATGGCCAGAGTTCATCTACCACGAAAGCTGGCAGTTTTGGGGGAAAGAACATCAAGAAGACCTACGTGGTTGGATTTTCACATGAAGATCCACAACATGATGAACATGACCCACATGACATGGAACCCCAAAGTGCCTCTAGCGATTTCACCTTCACCACCGCGCATGTACTTGGCACAGAACTTTCTACAACTTGGGTGACAGAAGCTGTTGATTTGGGTGGTTTCATGGTTTTAGACACAGCATGTCAACGCTCATGTTGCGGAGAACCATGGCTGAAGATTCACTCCAAGATCCTCCAGCGTCATGGTCTCCGGGTGAAACTTCACGATTGCACTGACCAATTTCAATTCGGCTCAGGACGTCCTGTGGAGTTGCAGCAGCGAGCCTACTTCCCGGCAGCCTTTGCAGGCCAGGAGACACAAGGAATGGGTTTTGCTGCAAGCGTTTTGAGAACTGGCATTCCTTTTTTGGCAAGTCGCACTTCGCTGGAACGTTTGGGATACATGCGCACGAAGACTCTCACCTTTACCTTTGGGTTTGTCCATGCCTTTGACTCAACGACATGGACACCTTGCAGTCAGTATTGTGCATTTCATGGATGGGGTTGCCACACATGGATGTTGGAAACAGTTGCCAAAGTCAGAAATTTGGAAAGATCCTGACCCTGAGCTGATCCGTGCGCCCGGCGCAATCAACAAAGGCTCAATTCGTGATCAGCCACCGCGGCCCTGACTTCCTTGGATGATGCTCCGACCTGCCCGATCAGAGGCTTCGTTCTGATGGGAGACCGTGGTGCTGCGGCTGATGATGCTCCAGATCAAGGCCTTCAAGGCGATGTCGAGACTGGTGAAGTTTGGTATGATGCCGAGAAGCTGGATGTCAATGTGGGAGCATCAGAGAGAACTAGAACGACAGCAAGACGAGATGGCCCCACGTCCCAAGGAAGACCCAGCGACATGCCTGCATCCGTCCTTCACCAGGTACGGCAACAACAAGGGATCCTTCAGCAGATGCCTCAGATGCGACAGAGGTACAAGTGGGATCCAAGTCGCGAAGGATGGGTGCCTTCCCACCTCCCTCATCTTCCAACATCCTGCCGATCATGGACGCTCCGGTGAAAGGCAAGGGCAAGACTTCATCGAGGGCCACTGCCTCGAAAGCGATGGCGAGACCGCCTGCCCAGACCCAGATGGTTCACCTGCCGGAGTTCGATCCGGAAGCCTATCCAGTGGACTCGGGCAATGGGGAGGACGGTTACCATGGATGGGACGTTCCGATGGATGTGAGGGACGTTGCGTAGCTGATGAGTGGCAAGTTGATGGACAGGATGTGACACGTGTCCATCATGTTCCCCGCAAGATGTTGTTTTGCCTGGAAGAGTTTTTCAATGTGCCAGATCTATGCCCAGTTCATGTTCACCAACTTTGCCCGGAGTGCACAGTTGAGATGTTGTATAAGGATGGCAGGAATCAGACTATGAGCTATGGATGGCATGATTCCGGGGCATTTTACATGAGCTCACCATGGACTGTTAGAACGACTTTCAAGATGACACAACCTTTGCAAACCACCTTGCTCACCAATGCAGGCCGAAAGACCTTGCGACATTCAGTGCGTCAGTTTGTGAACTTGGCCCAGTTTGAACACGAGGTTTTGACTTCATCCTCATGTTCAGCTTTGACTTCACCTCTTGACAGGCTCAAGCATCGGTCTCGAGTGGACTTGTTAGAGACCTTTGCGGGAAGGGCTGGACTTTCCTTCCGAGCCAAGAGCTATGGACTTAAAGCTCTGGGGCCAATTGACTATAACACTGGATATGACCTCAGCAGATCTGAGCACCAGTCCCAGGTGGATCACCTGTTGGACTCTTTCAGACCCATGTTCCTCGTGCAGGGCATCGACTGCAAGGACTGGTGCCTGTTGCAGGACAATGTCAACTACATTCGGCGCAAGGTTCTTCTCTTGATGCGTAGAGTCAAGGCAAGACGGCTCCTCAGACAGGTCGTCAAATGGTGTGTTTCTTTCTTTTGGAAAGTCCGGTTACTTGCCGACTGTGGTTGGAACCGTTGATCCTCAAGCTGACGAAGTTGCCTGGCGTGAGTTTTTAAGTTTGCCATTCTGGTGCATACGGCGCCACCAATTCCAAGGGCCAGATGATCAGAAAGACTTTCAAGTTCCCAGCTGTCCTCACGTTTTGGCTCGGCTGTCTCGCCGTTTGAGTCCAGACACTTGAAGGAAAAGAGACAACTCTATCGCAACACTACCCCGACGAGATGATCAAGCAGATCCTCCTTGGCATCAGGCAAACTGCAATGGAGTTCGACTTCAAGGGAGCCCTGAAGAACGCCATGAACCTCTCTACCTTCTTCCTCCTCAAGATGGCATCATGAAGCTGGCTGGAACCTTTTCTGCTCCTTTGTATTTGGTACTGGGGAACATTTAAGCCCTGAAGCAAAACGCTGCCACTGGAGAGTTTGAGTTGCATCTCAACCAAGAGAAGTTCATCACTGAGATGAAGAGCGGCAAGGTCAACAAGAAGCGTTTCAAGGAGACGCTGGATCCTGCCGATTTGGGCGGGTTCCGCTCAGTCTCTGGTTGCCTGCAGTGGCTTGCAGGTCAGACACGTCCTGACGTGGCCTCGGTGGTTAGCTTGAGCAGCAAGGGCGCGAAGTCCACATACGAGGATCTGCACAACATGTATGAAGCCGTCGGCCATTTGCATGCCACGAAGAGCCAAGGAATTGTTCTACGACCTGTTCCCTTGAGCTATGCAACTATGGTCGTGACCTACGCAGATTCTTCTTCTCCGAATGCTGAGGGCTTTGCCAGTCAGCACGGTGCAGTAGTTTGGCTAGCAGATCCCAAAGCGACTGATGTAGTTTCCCAGGGTTTGCTGCTGCTGGACTGGAAAAGTTCAAGGTCCAGTAGAGTTTGTAGAAGCACGTTGGCTGCAGAGGCATCAGTGGCCACTTGAGTTCAAGCGAGATTTGCAAAACAGGATGCTGCCTGTTGCCCCTTGCGCCTTTTGATCGACCTAGTGTGTGTTGCAAGCACTATGGTCAGATACATATACACACACACATACACACATGCACACATGCATGCATGCATGCATGCATACATGCATGCATTTACATACATTTGCATACAATTACTTACTTTTACATACATTTAAATACATTTACATACATTTACATCCATCCATCCATACATGCATACATGCATCCATGCATCCATACACACAGACAGACAAACATACAGACAGACATACAGACAGACAGACATAGAGACACACACACACACAAACACACTGGCATACATACGTGTGTACGTACGCGCGTACGTACGTACGTACGTACCTACCTACATACCTACATACCTACATACCTACATACTTACATACCTACATACCTACATACATACATAGACATAGACGTAGGCATAGACATAGACTTGATCATAGACATAAACATATTTCATACATATACTATAGACTCAACAATTGAGCGATTGGCTTTGCTTCTTTCAGGGCATTGTCAAGCACTTTCCTTGTGGCAGGAAGGGCTCCATGATGATGACATGGGCTCCTGCACTACGTGCCCCGAGGGCTCCTATTGTACCGGAGATGGGCAAAAAGTATTGTGCCCCAACAATTCCACCACCACGAATCAAAGAAGGGCAAGAAGTGATTGTAGTTGCAAACCAGGCTACTTTGCTGTCAGAACATTTTACGCTGACGGATCTCAAGAGACTGATTGCCAACCTTGCCCGCGCAAAAGCTACAAACCGAATCTTGGGGATGGGGAGTGTCCGCTCAAGTGCCCTGCGAATGCCAACAGTGAACTGGGCGCAGTTACACTGGCCGATTGTTTCTGCGAACCCAATTTCTATGCAAGCATTGATAGCAACAGCGGGCAACTTGATAAATGTATTCTCTGCACCTTTGAAGGCCTTGACTGCAGAGGTGGCTTTGAGAATCAGACTAATCACACTGCGACTTCTGGGCCAGGGGTTCATGCCTTGCCTATAGCCCAGTTCCTCAGTTGCACTCAGAACGATGCTTGCCTTCCAATTTTCAGTCACTGCGTAATCACACGGGACTAGGCGGTCATGTTCTCATCACAAGCTTCCTTCCTCCGAAAAGAAGAGTAGGAATGGCTAAGATAGGAATGGATAGGATATACAGACGGGGAGAAGGGAGGGAATAAGCACATGCGCAAGAAGATAGAACAGGACGGCCATCAAGGGGAAGAACAAAAGGAGATGCAGAAGAAAATGACAACAGGAACTGCTATACCAAAAGCCAGCGCAAAAAGCAACGGAGATGGATGACAATCGCAAGATGATCACAACACATTTTTGTAACATGTTTGTAAAGCAGAGGCAGGTAAGGTAGGCCAAAGCGTTGCCCCGATTAGTTCTTTTTACATCCCAATGGGAGCAGTGGCTGAAGACCCAATTCCCCATTGAAACTTAAGGGGATTGGGGATTGGGGCGCGATCGTTTGCCGTCCGTTGTGATGTTTGGCAGATGGGAGGCCTGGCTTCTTCCAGACAGGGCTGACGACGGCCACATCGTGCGACGTTCTCATGCCGGACGGGTCTTCAGCCTGCATGGGTGGTCAAGGCTGCGTCTCGCAACGGCTTGGCCTGCAAGCTCCAGCCGGTTGCCACGGTCCCTTTGGAGACATGGCAGCACTTGGCACACTTGACATCTCTATGGTGTGACATGGTCCAACCGTTAACCATTCCAATTGTACCATAAATGAATATAAATGAGTGATATAAACCATCAAACTATGGGTGGTTTATTGTTACCAACTTTCAACATTGATTTTCATCATTATTTCATAGACCTTGGTGGCAGATCGATGTGCAAAATAGAGTGGTTTCTTGCTGTGAGGCAATGGATGTGGAACCGGTGCCGTCCTTACTCTGGCAGCTGCAGAAAGGAACTGACAGCAGTCTCTAGTAAGACTCTACTCATCAAACATGACTGGCTGGAAAAGCATCATTGATAGACGAGTTTCATCCATTTTCTGATTTCAATGCCACTTTACTGGGGATTTCCCATTGCCATGTTTGATGACTGGAGGGTACATAGCCGGACATGAAGCGTGATTGAATTTGAGAGGTGAATAGCCATGCAACCTGCGCTACGCTTCAGGCTCCGCTGGCGTTCTTTGTGGTCACTGCCCAGATGGTTATTCGCGTGATAGCTATCCAGACTACTGTCAGATCTGCCCTGACGACCCTGGAAGTGTGCTTGCAGCCCCTTAGATTCACAGACCTTTTGAAACGGGTCCTGAAACTGATGGAAAAACGCATGTATAATACGAACCCAGGTAAGTGTAACTGATGGGATTGGAACAGCCATAGGATCCTCACGAATCACGAATTTCCATGAATTTCCTCTAATTACAAAATCCGGGCAGTCAACTGCCCTTCTAAGAATCAATTTTGAAGAGACTAGAATCTTGAGGGGGTCAGAACCCTTGTTGTATACAGCATTTATATAGCGTTCGAAAAGTTGTTCTGTTTTGAAGCATTTCTGACGCAGAGTTTGTCGCTGGGTCTTCATTTCATAGAACAGTGTTTTGTCTGTCAGGGCTGGGATTTCGTAGATGTGCGCCTACCCCAAAACACAATACGATGGCGTGGTTGACCCGACCTGATGAATTTATGGAGGGGTGCCATGGGTACACCATTGGGCTCCCACAGCGACGCCTACTGAGTTGGGAATTGCGTCGGACCTCATTCAAAAGGCCTTCATGAACTTTGTGGTGGCTGTGATGGCTGCCACGACTGCGGTGAAAGGGGGTGTGAAGCTTCACACCAGCATCATTCGCACCTTGCATTATTTCGCAGTAGTTTGTCAGACACCGGTGTGATAGTTGTTTCAATTGATTCAAGTATGATGCCTTTCTGTCAGACAAGGTATCGGCTCGCAATGGATAGCAGCTTGCTACCTGGCACAATCACAAGTGATCATCAGCCTGTGCCAAGAGATCTTGTTTTCAGATGCTCTTGCACGGTGAGAATCTCCGTTTTCAATGTAGCAAGACTGAAGGACCCAAAAGAGAACATAGTTGTGTAATGTTGTGTAAATGTGATCTGGTTCCAACGCCCTCCCATGTCCATGGCGACACAAGCACAGTATGCTCGCGAAGGATGTGTGAGTTCGCAGGTTCTGTCCTCCTAGAGTTCAATCTGGACCAACTCAAAAGCTTTGCTTGGTCAGAGGACGAGGAGGAGATGAAGCAATTGCAAGAATGCGCTGATGCAAATGCCACTGCATGCAACACGGATTCGGAGGCCCCAGACCGCGCATGCTGAAGAGAACGGCTTTCTACGGTACGATTTTTCCAGGTGTAGAAAGTCGTGCCAGAAATTCTCGGGTTTTTTTCATCAGGACTAAATAATAAAGCTCGTGACCGGGGGGTCCGAATTTAATGAAGTGCCTGCCTTCACGGATTTCTTCACCAACTCAGGGGCTGAAAATGCCTTGGCCTCCAGAAGCCACGCAAGCGATGCAGAGCCTCTTTTCGGTTTTGAACGTCGTGTCGTCGCCTCAGAGCTGGAGCAGCTGGAGGGGAAGCGGCTATGGTTAGGTGAAAAAACCTAGGCCCCAAAAAGGCTGACCGAAGACGGATAAAACTTGATAAAACATGATAAAACATATAATTTTGAAAACACCTTTACGCGAACTTGGAGTATCCTCCGAACAATACTGATTTTCACAAATCTCCTGCAGAGTCTTCGCTTTGCGCTCAGCAAGTCGTCTCCTACAAGTCACTGCAAGGCCGCGAATCGCCACGGTGGAATTCGCAACGAGCTGTTTTGCTCAAACCATCGTGCAGAATAAAGAGAGCCATGGCAGGAGATGGCAGGACATCGAGGGGTGCCGGTGTGGGCGTTACAAAGCAATCATTAATGATATATATATATATATAAATATAAATATATAAAATGGGAGATGGATGCTCCTTGAACTTTGTGGTGTCAAGGACTTGTTGTTTGCAGGGAGCAGATATTTTCGGAGCTGATGTTTATGGCTGATTCGTGGTCCCAGTTGCTTCGACCGAGGATGAAAGGTTTGAAGCTGATGGGTCCTGCGGTGTACTACCTGACAAACCCCATTTTTGCGATGGTCAGTGTGTATCTCGTGTGTGCCTCTGTGGTTTATGGCTTGGTTCCTTTGGCCAACAAGTTTGGCGTACACTTCAATCCCAAAGCAAAGCGACAGAAGGCAACAAGAGCTGCCATTGAGAAGCTGTCCATGTGTTTGGAACCACTGTTGCCCGGCCTTGGACTCACTTGGGAAGACGTCAAGGACTGCACCCAATTTTTACGTGTCATTGTTGATGTCGCTGTTGATTCTGACTTGACATCTTGGCTGACTTGCTCCAGCCCTGGTGGGCTACAGGAGTCCGGGGTGCTAGAAACAGCAACCTTGGAGAGCATCGAGGATGGCATTGAAGCTCCTCATGAATTCATCGAGGGAGCCATGGATGCATCATGATGCATCGATGCATCCCCAACCTGCCAGCTACCCCGGGCCCGTTCTTGAATGCGGTAGCAACCCCGATAAAGATAGAAAAGGACCATTTCTTTATATATGATTATAGACTATAGATAAACGACAAGCAAATTGCATTTCTATCTTGTGGGGGTTACTACATAGGCGGTATTTTGATTATTATTTTACTTTTTCTCCTTTGCTCTAACCTGCGGCTGTTGGCCGTCAACGTAGGGGTAAAAACCATTCCAAGAAGAATCCCGAGGTTGAAATGTCCGCAATGCCCATGATATTTGGATAAGGTTTATCCATGTTTATCCCATAGTAACACATAGAATGGTTTCACATATAGATTTTCATGCTGAGTGCCCCCCATGTCCGTGACTGAGAAACTGGGATCAAAGTTAATCTGAGAATGGCACAACGCACAGTTAACAGAGCATGCTCACATAGAGTATGCCCGCAGAGAGTGTGGCGGCATATATGATCATCATGATAATTCTATATATGTATGTATATATATAGACATACACAATGCCAAACAACAAACAACGACATACAAATGAATGATTGTATATATATATATATGCACAGGTTGATAAATAGGTCAAATAGGTTCATTTGTGCGCACACGCAATATCAACAAACACGCTACACAAACATGTACTGTATACAAATGTGTTAAACATCCATTGCAGCAAGTCGCATCGCTGGTGCGACTTGAGACTGCAGGAGAGCTAGCCTTCTCAAAACCCCTGGCTATAAAGATGTGCGACTTGGCTAGCGGCATTGATGGGGATGATTCTATAGCCATGGGCCATGAGTAGTGGACCAGCCACTTTGGCGATGGGGAATGGTGACGGTCCAAGGCCTACAACGTGCTCGCAGTGAATCGTATTTGGTGACTTGGTTGATGGAAAAAGCCATGAAAAGGACTTCCTGTAGCTGATCTTGAGGATAGGATGGATAAGTTGTGGAAGGTCCTGGGAGGTCACAGAAAATCATGGAACGTTCGGGTTTTTGTAGCTCCGAGGCGACTCTTTCGAGGCGGATTCGGCTGAACTGGGATGCCTTCACTGCCAAGCCTGAGCTGCTGGTGTGGGGAATGACACCAGAAAGCTCCTTGCTCAAAACCAAGCTGACCCAGCTAATCTTGGAGCCTCAAATGTCAGGAACATGTCGGCTATTTCAGGGTCCCGGTAAGGGTAAGTTTTTTCAAAGATTAAAAGATGGCCATTTTGCTTTGAGAGATCCACCACTATCCACCACTCTTAGATGCTTTATGACATGGGAAACAACTCCTCAACTGTTGGTTTCATTCATTGATGATTTATGAGTGCTGCATGACACAATGCTGCAGGCTTGCAGGAAACAGCCACACAGCAGCTACTTGGTCCGAGCAATTGAAGGGTTTGGAAAAACCCTCCGCCTATCCGTACTGAAAACCCTCTGGCAATATACCATACGTTGACTTTGCTATGGAACATCTCCGTTATTTAACATGGATTAAAATGGTAAATCATCGAACAAAACGGACTTTTTTTTTCCCATAGCTATGTGAAATCACTAGAAGGCAGTCATAATTCGTCATCAATATGATCCCCCCGTAGTGAATTTCGTACTGAGACATTTCGCCATTGCTGTATTGTTGTGTGTTGTATCCGGCCAACACGGGAACATTTTGCGGAGGTGCTTTTGGGTTTGTCCGAAAATGGAGTTTTTCCCGATGTATGCGGTACACCCAATATATGGCAAGTGAATAGGAACAATGATGATCAACCATTGAAATTTTGGGGCATACCTCTACGATACCTCATTTTCAGACCCAGCCATGTGCATTTCTCTAATATTTCTCTGCGTCCCAGCCGACGCGTGCAAGTGCCAGGTTGAGTCCAAGCGAACTGGAGACATTTGCCTCCCAGCTGCGTTCAGTCGCTGCATGTCGCTGCATGATCTGATCCCATGCTGAGAAACCAAGGCGAAGCGGGCCCTGGTGTGGAAACATCGAGCTATCGTTCAAGAGGAAGCTGAGCTGGCCGATGTGGACCCGTTGGAAGTTGCAGCAAAGGCAGCGAGAGAACTTTTTGGGCAACACCAGTACGGAATATGCATCTCTTACCTTGATAATTTATGATAATTTGATATATTTTGTAATAAATACCGTAATGATAAAGGGATGTTGAAAGAGGTATTGCAGATTATTGCAGTATATTGCAGTATGTATTTGTTTCGATTTTTCATTTAAGAAGATGATCGAAGATGTATTCATGTTTTCTGCAAATGGTTCCCCACCAATTCCCTGCGACATTTTGGATACAGAACGGACAGAAGATCCCGGGCGAAGACCCAACGCATAGTCGCATCAAGAACCTAGATATACCTAGATGAAGCAAGCACAGGTTGAAGTTAAGCTTGAGGAGTTTCTCACGATCATTGCTTCAAACCCTCTGCCCGCATTTGATTGCTGTTTGTTTTGGCTTTTGCCAAAGCCATCAAACTGCCTTAAACAAAAGTCGAATGTTCGCCTGTTTGCGATCCGTCTTCGAATATGCTTTTTTATGCTTTTTTATGTTTTTGGAGAAGCACTGGCTATCATGATGGCTTGCTTCTAGTCTTTCTTTCAGCCTTTCGCCTTTGTATATCAGTGTTGCTGGGAAGTGACCGCGTTTGAGCATTGTGGCATTTGCGTGCAAACCAAATGCTCGGATTAATGTTGTGTAGGCAGGATCCTGTTAGATCCTGTTCGGTCCTTTGCAAAGCAGTTGCTTCAGGGACGTTCGGCATTAGGACGGCTCTTGGATGGCACGACTTTTCGAAAGCTCGTGCCTTTCATGATAACCTCAGAATCGGCTCCAATGATCGATTTATAATTCATAATTTATAATATTTTGTAATACTGTATGCTATCAATGCTATTTGCTTTGGGACATAGTTCTTGCCTTTATATACAGCGGATGCTTCACATTTCTTGGAGCTAGTCATGCATTTGCCCTCTGACGGTTGTACTGCGGACGCTTTGAATTTAGGGTGTGTGGTCCTCTTGTGGGTAGCAGCTTGCTTGATGACACCCACAGCGGAGCCTCTAATGGTGTTCAACTCATTGCTGCATTTGTTCGTCATGTTTCAAGTTTGGAGCTTGTCCCAGTGGGGCTTGTACTCATCAAGAAAAAGTTCCGGTACAATCTTCACAAATAAGATCCAACAAGTGGGGGGTCATGACTCATTTAGATTCATTTAGCCCATTCATATTCGTATGGATTTACGCTGTATGTATGCATTGTTTCGATGAAGTTTTCTTTTCTATGTTTGTATGTTCATCCTGTTATAAACTATCATCATGATTGCCAACATCCCAACACATTCATTTGTGCAACATCTGTGTATTCCTCTGAGAAGCCCCAGCAAGAAAAAAACACATCTGTGTATTCACCATGAAGTTCTCAGTTCTATAAACATGTATATACTATAGCAACCCCAAAATGGATGGAAAAGTCAACCCCTGCTAAAATAGTGTTTTCTCTTTTTTTGGGGTTTACTCCGGTTACTATACTTAATCAACTACAGTCGTACCATGGAACTCTCACGTCTTCACGTCTGGACGCGCTGTGGCATCTCGTTGGGATGTTGGGCAGGTGGCAGATTCTTACGACTCCGCAGCGGACCTTTACCAGAGGGTCTTTGCCGACTCTCGGATGGAAACTGCCAGGTTGTCAGGTTGGCTGCTTCAGATAGGTTTAGAATGGTTTACCCTCTGGTAAACTAACATAACTATGGAAAATCACAATTTTTAATGGGAAAACTCACTATAAATGGCCATTTTCAATAGCTATGTTAAATTACCAGAGGGTAGATGATCATTTTCCGCAGATTTTCCAGGATTCCAGCTAAAAAGGCATCCTTTTGGGGGTTGATTCTGCGCATCTCAGGGCGAGCAAACGGAGGCCTTCACAGCATTATGCAGGGCAACATGCGATGCAGTGAGGCACAGAGGGTTGACCTTGGAGAAGGACTGGATAAGGGGGATACAATACAAACCAGAACTATCAAGGGGATCCTTTTGGGGTTTCATGGGTTTTTGACAGCGACAGCTCCAAGAGCATACAATGGGTACTGTAACCAAGAACTGTGAGTAATTGGATGTCAAACCGTGAGCCATTCATGGTTTGAATCAATTTCAAATCCCCTCAATGTGAAACATTTGGGTCTGTCTGACAATGGGAGGCATTCCCAAGTGGCCGTTGAATACCCAGGAAAGTATAGGAAAGTGATGATAAAGCTATGGATGGAATGGGGCACCCAATGTTCAAACAAACCGACATGGGCTGACATGGTTTGAGATGGTTTCACAGAGTTTCACCATCAGAAATCCTGAGGCGACCACTTCTACAGGGATCCCACAGCAAACACACGCTGGTCACGGAGGGTCAGCTTATGTCACGCACGACTGTGGATATCGCTCCTTGAAGGCAGATTATATACATGTCAGAGAATCGCAGCCATTCTCCGTTACAGGCTCCGTCTGCCACATAGTTCTCCTGTGTCTTCTTTCATATTCTTTCGTCAACTTTTGCCACTGAGATATGCTTGAATGGTCTTGAATGCTTGACGAAAATTGACGTATCTGGCGTATCTCAAGGTTTGTTTCCACATGTTTCAACTCAGGAAACTCTCGACTGCGGCCTGTTCTCATCTCGACCGTTGCCGCGGAGACTGTTCGTTGAATGTATCCCAGTTTTTTGGGTCATGCTTCTGTCTATGTGGCTTGGAACACTCAGATTCCAGCAGACGCTGGCAAGGTTGCAGGGAGCAGTTTTTCGAGCAGTAAAGATCACTTTTGGACTCATGATTGTTGGTTTGTAAATCAACATCCCCACAAAATCCCCACACAAAATGGTGAAATTGCCATGAAATCACCATTTCTATTAACGTTTTTCCTGAGTTTACTGCCTGCATCCCATCATATCCCATCCTAGCGGTCCGCACTCTACCATTGTTTTCGGCGCGGCTCTGAGGTGGCCAACCTTGCTGTCCAACTTCTTGAAACTGCTCTGGTGCGTGCCGATTTTGGAGGACAATGACGCAGGGATCACCATCACAAAGCAGCGACTAAAGCCTGATCCGGAATTGATCTGCTGGAGCCGGGATCATTTTCTGGTTGCAATCATGTGCTTCATTGGGCTTTCAGTTTGGTGTCTTGGTGTTCCCATCCTGCTGTATTTGAATATTTGGGCGATGAAAGACAGACAGAGCCCGGACAACAACCGAAAGTATGGCTTCTTCATTCAGGGCTACGAGCCACAATTTTGGTGGTGGGACATCATCGTCAAGCGTTTGGATGTTGGCACGATGAATCTGGTGACCTACACTAGCCTGGCAGCTGATGAAAAGGCGAAGCTCTTGCTGTTTCCCATCCTTTCAGGTTGCCAGCTGGGAATCTTTTCCTGGTACAAGCCATTTACAGAGGCGCAAGGTCGCATTCTGGATGTGCTGGAAATGACCCTGCTGATCACGAGGTGGGATTTGAATGGATTTGAAGAGTCATTTTTTTAACTTTCCCCTCCCCACAGGTTACAACTTAACCCACCATAACGCACCATGACATAGAATGACTGGGATGACTGGGGAATCTACTGGGCATATCTGGGCAAATCTTTTGATATCCCATGGTCCCTAAATCAACGTAAATTCAAGGTTCAGCCTTTTCAGTGTGGTCTCCATCATTTTGATCTTCAACCCATCGACCACGGTCACAATGGTCCTGGCGGGCTCGCTGGTCTCCTTGATGGCATTCACCTGTGCCTTCTTTGGGCTTCACATCGTGGCACAGTTTCTCAGAGGAGCAGCAGAAGACATGGCCCAGGAGAAAAAGGAGCAGGAAAAGAGCCCCAAAAAGAACAAAAAGGAGGGGAAATCCATGGCCAACCTTGCAGGCGAGGGATTTTCTGAGGGCATGGGCCAATAGAGAGAGAGAGAGAGATCAGTTGATGGTGATGGTTGAAATCCCTCAAGTTAACGATCCATTAAGCCCTTAGTTACTCAGTTAATGGGAAAGACTCCCATGCGGCTAGTCTTAGTTTTCGTCGACCCAAGCAACTGATGCCATGATTGGAAAGTCTGTGCATGCCAGTCGCTTTTGAAGTTTCCCTACCATGTCCTGCCCCAATTCCTACAGCTTTCGAGCATTGGCCAAAGCCCCCAAGAACACTGAGCAGAGCCAAATATTTTGGAAGGTTACCTTCCATAGTCTAGAGGCTAGAGCCTAACACCTTGAAGCGTCCAATCACGTAGCGCACAGCAAGATTAGGACCAAGAGAATGGATGTTTCAGTGAGGCTTGCTATTGCAAGGCGTGCGCCTAGGGGTTGAAGCCTCCACCCATCTCCACCTCACGGCCCGTTTCAGCATTGTCCAATTGTCTGATCTGACGGCCCTGGCAGTCTCGATCAAGAACTTTGCTATTCACACCGCCTTGCCGTTCTTTCTGCCCAGTGACGATGAGAAGTTCCTTCTGCAGTAACTTTCTTGCAATCCAAGTGGCTCATGTCCCTTCTAGTCGCAACCCGGCAACCCGTGTTTCATCGTTCTTCCAAGCCAGAAAATGGCATGACATCCAGCAGAAACAGAAACCAAAGAGATTGGACACATTTGGAAATCACATGCATGGTGGAGTTGTATTACAGTAATACCATTGATAGTGTTTGCTATTGCGATTCAAATGGAGACAGGAACTGGGTGCGCTCAGTTGCCGGAATGCAAAGAGACAACCCGTTGTTCAGCTTCATTGAGTCGAACTATGGCATCCAACTGTCATGAATTCCAACCAGTATCATTCATGGGTCATTATCCGCCTTTTGTTGTCAGCTATAGTATATCAACTAATATAGATATGATATACTATAGATATACTATAGGTATACTATAGATATACCATAGATATACAAAAGATATACTATAGATATACTATAGATATACTATAGATATTCTAAAGGTATGAAATAGATATACTATAGATATACCATAGATATACCATAGATATACTATCAGTCAATATTAACTGATATAGTATCAGTCAATATTAATTGATATACTATCATTCAATCTTAATTGATATACTATCAGTCAATATTAATAGATATACTATAAGTCAATATTAATAGATATACTATCATTCAATATTAATTGATATACTATCAGTCAATATTAATTGATATACTATCAGTCAATATTAATTGATATACTATCAGTCAATATTATATAATTGATATACTATCAGTCAATATTGATTGATATACTATCAGTCAATATTAAATGATATACTATCAGTCAATACTAATTGATATAATATCAGTCCATATCACTTGATATACTATCAGTCAATATTAGTTGATATACTATCAGTCAATGTTAGTTGATATACTATCATTCAATATTAATTGATATACTATCAGTCAATACTAATAGATATACTATCAGTCAATATTAGTTGATATACTATCAGTCAATATTAATTGATATATATATACTATCAATCAATATAAATTGATATACTATCAGTCAAAATTAATTGATATACTATCAGTCAATATTAGTTGAGATAGTATCAGTCAATATTAGTTGATATACTATCAGTCAATATTAACTGATATACTATCAGTCAATATAAATTGATATTCTATCAGTGAATATTAATTGATATACTATCAGTCAATATTAATAGGCATACTATCAGTCAATATTATCTGATACCCTCCAGTAAATTAACATAGACCCTGGCAGACAGGGGTTGAAAGACTAATTTCCACTAAAATTTGGGTGTTTTCAGGGTCTATGTTAATTTACCAGAGGGTATACTATCAGTCAGTATTAATTGATATACTATCAGTCAATATTAATTGATATACTATCATTCAATATTAATTGATATACTATCCTTCAATATTAATTGATATACTATCATTCAATAATACTATTCGTACATGATTGATACTGTATAGACATATCTATAGTATATCAGTATATTCATAGTATGTATATCTATAGTAATCATCAGTATATCAGTAGTATATCAGTAGTATATCTATAGTATATCTATATATATATTACTATTCGTATATGATTGATATATCATCATATCATCAGCCACCACCAGCCGAGGTGGTCTCCTCAAATGACCGACGTTGAAGTTGTGAGCGCGGCACAGATCAAGGCAGAGCAGGTTAGTGCAAGACGGCGTCGCTGCACTCGTTTGGCTGCTTGGCAAAGGGCCGGTTTAAAAAAAACTGGGATGTTTGTCGTTTTAAATGAACCTTGACTATCCTTGATGTTTCTGATGTATTGATGTATTCATCATTATTTATATAATTTGTTCGTTCATTTACTATATTTATATAATCGACTATGATGATGTTAAGCTTCTTTACTTATCTTTACTTGAGCGTTAAACATATCTTTAAAGCAACTTACCCTCTGGTAATTTAACATAGCTATTGAACATGGCCATAGAAATAGTGGATTTTCCCATTAACAATGGTGGATCTTTCCATAGTTATTTGTAAACGTTTACCAGAGGGTAAACCTCCATTTTCCTATGGTTTTCCTATGATTTTCCCATTTTCCTATGGTTTTCCTATGGTTTTCCATTGCTTTTCCAACCAGCCCTCATGATGTGCTGAGGTTTCTGTGTGCAAGCAACTTCGGGCTCTCGTGTTACGCCTTGGCCCCTCTGTGGAGCGACAAAACTTCGCCAAGGCGTCCAGCATCCTGGTGGGTCCTATGGGTAGCCTCTGGTAAACGTTTACAGTTTTGCGAACTGGAAAATCACTATTCACCCCGCTTCGCGTGGGGTGGCCCCCACACCGCAGGTTTATTTCGGTCCGTGAGAGGGGCTAAGGGTGGTTTTCCCCCGTGGGGGCTCCCCAAGCTAAGAAGTTTCACTTCCCCCCCCCGTGGGGGCTCCCCAAGCTAGGGAATTTTCACTTTTCCCCCCCGTGGGGGCTCCCCAAGCTAGGGAATTTTCACTTTTCCCCCCCGTGGGGGCTCCCCAAGCTAGGGAATTTTCACTTTTCCCCCCCGTGGGGGCTCCCCAAGCTAGGGAATTTTCACTTTTCCCCCCCGTGGGGGCTCCCCAAGCTAGGGAATTTTCACTTTTCCCCCCCGTGGGGGCTCCCCAAGCTAGGGAATTTTCACTTTTCCCCCCCGTGGGGGCTCCCCAAGCTAGGGAATTTTCACTTTTCCCCCCCGTGGGGGCTCCCCAAGCTAGGGAATTTTCACTTTTCCCCCCCGTGGGGGCTTCCCAAGCTAGGGAATTTTCACTTTTCCCCGCCGTGACAGCTTCCCAAGCTATGGAATTTTCACTTTTCCCTCCCTTGGAGGCTCTCCAAGCTGCGGAATTTCAAATAGCTAGACAACGACGCCTAGATAGTCCCCCAAATCCCGTGTTCTTTGAATGTGTTTCCATGTTTTTGCAATGGTTTCCTTCAAAGCACGGTACTTTACACTTTTGTCGCCATAAAACCGGTCGAAAACATCATGTTCGACAATGCTTCCAATTCCCTTATCTCCCCAACCGTTGAAAATACCGCTATTTACAGTGTTTTCTTCAATTTTTCCATGTGCCAATGCCGGTAGCCAACTCCAACATATATATAAGAAATCCTTCCAAAACATTGTTTTTGACAGTGTTTTTCCAATGTTTCCAGTCAAACAGACGGTAATTTACACGTTTTTTGCCATAAAGGCAGTAAATCCTTCCAAAACATTGCTTTTGACAGTGTTTTTGTAATGTTTCCAGTCAAGCATACGGTAATTTACACGTTTTTTGCTATAACGTCAGTCCAAAACACTTGTTTTTGCAGTGTTTTCAATGCTCTGGCATCCAAAAACCCTGCAAAATCTTGCTATGTACAATGTTTTTTTCATTTTTGGCCGTTTTTCCATTGCCGGAAAGCTACCAAAATGACCCAAAATTCCATTTCAATACCCTCTTGCGCTCAGACACCCAAAAATCCTCGAAAAATGTCGAAAACACCACCGTATTCTGGTCTCGGTGCGAAACCGTTTTTGGGGTCTGGTCTCGGTGCGAAACCGTTTTTGCCCCCCCCCCCCAGCTAAAGCTGATATAGCGACTGCTATATTAACAAATGTCATTGAGCATTTAGTGTTGCTGTTGCCCCCCAATAAGCACGCCTTCACCGCCAAAGCGGTGTGGGCGGATTTTTAGTAGGTAAATCATGGTAAATCATGGTAAATCATGGTAAATCATGGGAAATCAACTATTTCTATGGGCAATTTTCAATAGCAAACTGTTCAATTACCAGAGGGTACAGTATCTCCAATTTTGAGCCATTTTGATTCATGTTTATCACAGCATACCATTTGTTAAAAAAAACAATTTTTCACATTCATAAAGATTCATAAAACTTAACAGACATCAAACAACCCAAAAAAGTTCATGGCAGTGACATTGGCCAGTTCGCTGTGTCAGGCCATCTCCGAGTTTAGCGCACTTTGGCTCGATTCCTTTGACCAGGCGACCCTACCGATAGACACCATCTATGTGCTTCTCATCCTTGCGGAAACCTCTGGCTACATTCCCACCCAGACCCCCCTGGCTGAAACTGCTTCGCAGTGGCACCACCACGCCCGCAGCTTCATACATGGTGAGCAGCATGGCAAGTTTCTGTCGGCCGACAACTTGGTGGAGGCACGCGTTCGACTACTGAAGCTTGGGGCAGAGGATGCCGTCAATCTGGTGCCGAAGCTGCACTTGGTAAAGCCTGGAGAGGTCTGGATTTCTTGAAAACTGGGAGTGTCATTCTCAGGCTGCGCTTGAATCATGCTTCTTTCGCACCATTTTAGAGAGTTTGACACCTAATCCAAGGTGACCAAAGTGCAGCAGGACCTACTGGCAAGCAGAAAAACACCCTCACATGACTCACATGCTGTCTTGGACAAGGAGACTGCAAGGGCCGGGGGGGATTTCGCCCATTCTGCAAGCTCTGACTTTAGGAAACTGCTACCACCTGTAGATCCGCGGTGGGTGCGAAGACGTTTACCTTCTGGTTATTTAACACAGCTACGGAAATGCTACTGTAGGGAAAATCCTGATTTCTAATGGGCAAATAATCTATAAACGGGCAATTTTCCATAGCTGTGTTAAATTGCAGCAGAGCCCAAAAATTCCGCTGCATCCGGGAGGAGCCAAAGTCACCAAAAGCATTGCCCAGTGTAAGCTTTGCAAGCCTTGCGACGGCAGGACAGAGTTGGCAATAGCATGAGGATCATTCAAATAAATCTAAAAAGTGATATTTTTCGGCCCTTCTTGCTAACGTTTGTGATGGTTGATATTCATTTGGGTGCCTGAAAATGGGCCGGGGCTTAATCACCCCACCCTCAACCCCCTCTCGCCCCCGTTCTTGCCCTCCTCGCTCCCAGCCTTCCTCTCGCCCCCCCCCTCTCGCCCCCCCCCCTCTTGCCCTTCTCTCGCCCTTCTCTCGCCCTAAAGGGTCTTGTCCCCCCCAAGAAGCCTTTTCATATAAGATTTGCCCTCAATGCTTCCATGAAGGTCCTCCCCAACCTAAAGGATCGTGTCCCTCCCAACAGAATGCTTCCCTCTCGCCCCCTCTTGCCCCCGATGGTTCCCCAGGGGGCAGTATTTAATCCGTTTGTGGGGAGGGCGTTTACCACCGCCCCCTGAAAATGGTGTAATCACGAAAGCTAGCTTCTGCTAGCTGAAGTCCCTCTTGCTTTAGCAAGGTAGTGGGGGCGGCTGGAATCTCCAATCGCGAGAAACTTTTCAGTTAACTACCCCCAACCCCCCCCCTCCCCTTCACAAGCAGTTTGGCCCTGGGCTCAACCCCCCCGCGGTCACCGTCAGTCACTCTACACTTTGCGCTCCACACTTTACACCCCACACTCCTCGCTCTACACTTTACACTTTACCCTCCGCACTCTAATTTTACACTTGGCACTCCACACTCCACCCTCTAACTCTACACTCTACACTCTCACACTCTACACTTACACTCCACACTCTACACTCCGCACGCTACACTTTGCACTTCACGCATTGCACTTTACACTACGCACTCCACACTCTACACTCTACACCCCCCACACTACACTTTACACTCCACACTTTACACTTTACACTTTGCACTCCACCCTTTGCACATTACACTTCATGCTTTACTCTTGACACTCCGCACTCTACACTTTACACTCCACACTCTAGACTTTAGAGTTTGCACATTGCACTTTGCACTTTACACTCCGCACTCTACACTCCACACTTTTCACTTTACACTTTCCATTTGACACCCCACGCTCTACACTTTACACTCCACACTCTACACTCTACGCATTACACTACACTTTACACTTGACACTGGGCACTCTACATTTAACACTCCACACTCTACACTTTACACTTCACGCATTACACTTTACACCACGCACTCCACACTCTACACTTTACACTCCGCACTCTACACTTTACGCTCCACAGTTTACACTTGACACTCCACACTTTACGCTCCACACTCTGCACTCTATACTTTACACTTTACATTACACTTCACACTTTACACCTGACACTCCGTACTCTACACTGCACTTTACTCTTTACACTTTACACCCCAGACGGTACACACTACACTCTATCGCACTCGACACATGAAACTGCGCACTCTATATACACTTTACACTCCACACTCTACACTTTACACTTTGCAGTCCGCACACTCTACACTTTACATTTCGCACTTAACACTTGACACTCCACACTCTACACTTCACATTCCACACTCTGAACTTTACACTTTACACTTCATGCTTTACACCTGACACTCTACATTTTACACTTACACTGTACACTGTATGCTCCACACTCTATACACTTTACAGTCTACACACTCTACACTTTACACTTTCACACTTTACACTTTACACCTTACACTTCACTTTTCACACTTTAGACTCCACACTCTACACTCTACACATTGCACTCTACACTTTGCACTGCGCACTCTACACTTTACACTCCACACTTCGCACTTCACGCATTACACTTTACACTAAGCACTCCACACTCTACACTCTACACTCCACACACTACACTTTACACTCCACACTTTACACTTGGCACTCCACACTCCATACTTTACACTCCACACTCTACACTCTATACTTTACACTTTACATTTTACACATTCACACTTTACACTCTACACATCTCTACACTTTACTCTTTACGCTTTACACCCCACGCTCTACACTTTACACTCCAAACTCTAGACTCTACATTCTACACATTATACTCTACACTTGACACTGCGCACTCTATATATATGCATTACACTCCACACTCTACACTCTACACTTCACACTGTCAACTGTACGCTCCACACTCTACACTTTACAGTCCACACTCTACGCTGGACTCTACACTTTACACTTTCACAGTTTACACCTTACACTTCACTTTACACCCTCACAACTTTACACTTTTCACAGGGTATAGCCTGTATGGAACCTTGGCCTAGCTTAATTTTCATGTTGCGCACGCGCACCTACCTCTCGTCCTCAACTTCGGCTTTGCACTGCGTTACTTCTTCCCGCGCTGCCAAAGGTCCACTCCGATGCCGAAGGTGGACCTTTGAACCTTCCCCAATCACTAGTCATCATGTTGGCTATGCTGAATTTCCTTATCCTCTTCGTGCAACAGTACATCACAATCATATGTTCTCATCCTCGTCCCCTCCAACATACATCGCCTCAATACGTAGGTTTGGATGTTCACCTTACCAACATGCCGCAGCTTCAGACCCGCTCGCCCATGTTGACGAAAAAGCTGCACAGCTGCGCTGTGCCCTTTGTGTTTTCATGCCACGCTCCCTGCCAAGCTAGCTTTCCTCCCTTACCCTGGGCCTCAAGATCCTCAAGTTGTAGTGGAGAAAATGACGGCAAACAGATTTTGTGTTTCTCGCGCTGCCTCCGACAGTCTTGAAAGATGGCAATGAAATGCAATGAATTGGATTTTGGGGCACCCGTTTTTCAGCCGAACCCACTTGTATCCATTTAAATTTGTAGTTCTTAATCCTTTGAATTGGCTCATTAGTACAGCAGTTGCTGCGGCATCGCCGAAATTCGCCAAGCAAGTGAAGTATATGCGACGAATTTGCTTGGACAGTGCACGCCTGCAGGATGGGATGCATCCCCTCTCAGCTTGGACAAGGCCATGGAGCCCTGTTGATTTTTATGGTTTTAGTTTTTGATATCCTTCACAATATCCGGAACATTTATTGTGCTTCGGAAGGGGGCAATGGCCTCTTCAGTCCACAAAAACGGGTGCTGGGATGGGAGATGACCGGCATGCGTTGTCAGGTGAAAGACTGGGTGGCTCAGCTGAAGTTAGTCAACCCATCGGATCAAGACTCGGGTGGCCGTAACTAAAACCGGCAAAATCATGAGATTCAGCGTGATTCAGCAGTAGGGACCCGTAGGGGTAACGCTTTTTGAGTGTCCAAATGAATTCCAAATGTGTCCAATGATTCAGCTCGGCCCAGGCACCAGAAAAGCCAATGATGGTAGAAATGGCACCTCGGCAAGGCTCAAGGCATATATTTTCCATGATTTTCCCATTCCTGGCACAGGCTCCTGAATTTCAGGCTGACCTCACCTTTTCAATTTGTATCTTGCAGAGTGTCTTTCTGGCCTGAGTTGAATTGAGGCAATGCAGACAGTACAAAGCTCCTTCGTCAAGAAAACTGCAGCTCCACTACAACTCCCAGGACACCTTGTGCTGCTCCCATGGTGGGAGTCATAGAAAGGTTCCAGTCGCAGTCTTATTCCCCAAACAGTGTTCACAATAAGGGGTTCTTACGGCAAGTCCTAAAGGCCGGGGTTAGATCAGGGTGCTCCATCCATTTTGCTTTCCTGACGTTGCTGAAACGTTGGCAGGCGTGGGTAAAACAGCACAGGACGAGAGCTGCGGTTGCGCGCTCTCTGTCCAATCATGTCCAATCTCATGGCTTTGCTCTAGATTTCGTAGCAGCATCCCTCAAAAACTTCCGCGTCACTTTGCAGCGTGGAAAAAACAACAGTTTCGCAGCGGAACCACTTGAGTGTTGCTTTCGTCTGTTTTCATCCACCAACTCCCCTACATATATTTTCCTTCCCCCACACTGTTTGGGGTCTCTTGCCGGTGTAATTTTGTCTTGTCATGATTGGTCACTCTTATGCCTGACAGGCCTCGGTGATGATTTCATTTTCGATTTCACCAATCTTTTCACCCTAAAAACATGTTGGGTGTCACAGCTGTGTCCAGGAGAACCCAGAGAAGGTCCAGTGGCAAGTAAGCTACAAGTTGAAGTTCATGATGCCGAGCCCAAGGCGCCCGAGACGAAGGCGGCCATGGCCGTGCCGGCCGTGCCGGCCATGCCGAAGCCACCAACCGTGTCTTGCCGTGAAGTCCATTTCCACTGAAATTCCACTAAGGTTGCATGTGGTTCCCGCGCCAAAGTCCATTTTGGTCAAGTGTTTTGCAATTTAAACATCGCCATCCAGCAACAAAGACAGTGCTCGAGCGCTCAGGTTGACGTAGCCGATGTGCCTGCAGATTTGCCGGTGGAGCCAAGATCTACTCCCTTAGCCAAGCAGGTGTGGTGCAGCGACCTAGCCCTTTCCATGGTGTGCCGAGTCTTGAAACAACCACTAGACATGGTTGTCGGAAATTTTGGGATGGCTAGGGATTGTTGGGGTTGTCGCGGTTGCTCTTTTTGTGGCATCTTTGAGGGTTCTCCATGGCGTTGCCACAGGCCGCACCGGCTCCCATTCCAGCCCCTCCAGCGATCCGGGCAGTGGCGAAGGCATCCAGACCGCCTCCACCGGAGCGGGCGCCAACATCTCCATTGGCGGCGTCGGCTGCGTCTCTGGCGTCATCGATTCCACCGGATCGACCAGAGCAACGGGAGCAACGACCCAACACGACACCTTTGCCTCCACCTGTCAAGGGACGTTCGGTGAAGGCTGCACCACGACCACCTTCACAGGTAACCCAGCCGTATTGAATTTGGGCTAGACGGATGAGACGAACACAAAATCAGGAATTGAGCAGTGATAGGGTGATTTTCATATTGATGGTCGGGCTTTACTGTACCGGCCGCGCATTGGCCACACGAGCCAAGTCAGAGTCTCTTCTTTTTGAGCAGTGGATGTGAAGAAGCTGAGGCACTTCATTCTCCGGCACAGGCCAAGCCTGCTGCCGAAACCGGACCGCTGCCTGTCCGTGGGGCAGTCCTCGCTGCTTGGGTGCAAACAACGTTTTCAGGGGAGAGTAGTCCTAAGAGATCCTAAGAGGCTGGGTTGAAGTTGCACGTGCGAGTATACTATACATCAACAGTTGATGTATGTTAATGTCAGTAGCAGTTCATTCCGTAGGCCCTAGGCACACTCTTATCTCAAAAGAGCACTGTCCATTCCGCCATGGCTTCAGCTGGGAAAAAACTGAGCCAAGGAGAGGCAGATGACATCAGAGACGGAGGAAATTGCGGAGTCCGAGGACGAGGATGAATGATCATGTGATGATCACCATGGTTTCACCATTAGGATGCCAAGCAGCCAAGCACCAGCAGCGTGCATTTTCCACAAGGCTTTGAATCACAGAGTAGGTCCATGATCAGATGTCCTTCTCGTTCAATGGGTGTCAAGTACAATTCGATTATAGACTTTATAGCTGCATAACATCAGCAAGCTGGCACAGCATATTAATTGATACGCCGTGTTGCCATTGCATCAATGCTTTGATGCTTTTCATGTGGTAGGACGTAGTCTGTGCTTTTTGAACGGCCAAGACAGAACGTGACAATCAATGGGGCTTAGTTCGAGCACTCAGGGGCTCCTATGCATCCATTGCGCGGCCTTACCTTTCAACTCTTTTTACGTAGGGCCAGCAGTCAAAATTTGAAGAGTTTAATGAGGCCAGACTAGCCGCTTCCCCAGTGTTTCGCAGTGTCCCCGTTCAGAACGACCCGGCGAAAACGGCCTGGTTTCTGTGCGAAAACGGCATCCCAAAATCCCATGGCCCATTGAAATCCCTGGAAAACCTCTCATTGCAGACGTGATTCGAAGGGACTTCTGCAAACACGGGCTTTGTCCGAAGAGACTCTGAATTACAAAGTGACAGTGAAAACAATACTTGTCTCCTTGCGCCACCAAATTTACGGGCAGAATTGCGAGGAGTTTATGGTTTTGACATGTTTTGAATTGTTCACGATTGGCTGTTGCAATCATGATGCACTTGGTGCGGGCTAGGCTCGAGGTCGATTGCGGTATCCTGATTGGTCATGATTGGTTCAAGTACCAGGTCCGCTTGTGTCATCATTCAATAAGCAATGGCGGTGGCAAGAAAGAACTAGTCTTGGAAGTTTCTTGACTTTAACTTTGCGTGCTTTCAAAGCCTGGTGGATCCTTCGTTGGCTTCTTTGTTAAGGAAGGGATTTGCCGAAGATCGCACCTGACAAAATTGGAGTGATCTAGGTCGCATGGAGGTCTTCAGATTTGTTTGAAAATGGATTGAAATGTGGGATATCCATGGATATCCCCAATGCCCAAATCGTTTTTTTCCACTCTTTAATGTTAGAATGACAATCCATTCGATTTTCGGGGATTTCCCACCCAGGTGCAGGCTGTGCCTGGGCCCAGTTTTCACAAAACGGACCGGGCTTCTACGGCCATGACGCAGCGAAGTTGGCGATGCAGCTCAGAGAACATTGGTTGATGATGGTTGATGGGGGATATACTGTAATATATATAATTATATATATATGTTTATGATGCAATATGATGCAATATTATGCGCACACACACACATATATATATATAATATATATAATAATATATATAATATAATATAATATATAATAATAATAAAAATAATAATAATAATAATATATATAATATAATATAATATCATACAGTATAAAATAAAATAAAGTAATATAATATAATATATATATATATACATTGCATATATTATATAATATATATATATGTATGTATATATTATATTATATTATATTATATTATATTATTTTATATTATACTGTATTATATGATATGATATTATATTATATTATATTATATTATGTTATAGTATATTATATTATATTATATTATAGTATATTATATTATATTATATTATATTATATTATATATACATAATATATATATATATACACATATTATATTATATTATATTACGTTATATTATATTATATTATATTATGTTATATTATAATTATATTATATTATATTATTTTATATTATATTATTTATACATATATAATATTTTATTAAAATATATTTTATCATATTATATTTTATAATTATATTTATATTGTATTATATTGTTTTTTTTTTTTTTAGATTTTACTATATTATGGAATATTATACATTGTACTATTATATTACATTTATATTGTATTATATTGTATGTTTTTCATTTTTTTATATTATATTATATTACATAATATTATATTCTATTATATTATATTATATTAGTTTATTTTATATTTATATTTATATTTATATGGTATTATATTGCATTTTTTTCAATTTTATTATAGGACATAATATTTTATAATATTATGTTCTATTCTATTATATTATATTATAATATATTAGATTATATTATATTACATTATATTATACTATATTATATTATATTATATTGTATTATATTATAAGTACACACATATATATATATATACACACATATACCCTTAGCTGCTAGTAAACTTACTGTAAAGGGTTTGCAGACAAACCTCGGGCTTCGCCGAAGTCTCAGCAAAACCTACGGTTTCTTGTGAAAACATCGGGTTTTGGCTCAAATCCTGCAATTTAAAGCAACTTGTGAACATTAAGATGATGGGAACAACTATAATCCGGCCTGTTGCAGAAGAAAATTGAGTGGAAGAAGGATTCTTGTGCGGAAAAAAAAGGCTCCAACTCAAACCCGTACTGAACCCGTACTGAAACCATACTTTATCCGTACTAGCCCATATTTTTGGCACAGGAATCTCGGGTTTGTGCCGAAACCTCGGGTTTCCCAAACCCGTACTGAACCCGTACTAGTTACTAAACCCATATTTTACCTGTATCAACCCATTATTTTTTAGTGGGTTTGATCGGCCTGTATGGGAGCCAAGTTTTGCATGGTCCGTGAGGGAACATCGTGAACTGGGAATGAAAATGAAATCGTTGCACCAAACTTTGGTAAATGGGCTGAAGGCAAAACAGCAAAACCTCTGGTTTTCCTCGAAAACATCGGGTTTTTGGTGCACCCTTTATTTTAAAAGGTTTTGGTTTGTGAAGTAATTAATTATATATGTATGTATGTATATTCGCTAGCCCCCCCCCTAAGATATACTTTTGATGCTCTTCCAGAGACATGCATGATGAATTTCACTGCATAATTACTTCAATTTATGCAATGACCTTGATCATGTAAAATTTGTAAGACCTTTAAAGAAACAGTATCCCTACAAAATATAGAGCATTCCTCTAAACATGCAGTGTTCCTTTCTGAAGAAGCGCATTTTTCCTTTCAGCAAATTATTCAGCCTTCGTTCAATCACACAGAATTCTTTCAAAACGCCAGATTCCTACACCATATGCAATTGTGTGATTAACATTGAGCATTGCCGTGAAAAAGTGCAATGGTTGATGCTCATTGCAGCATTCCTTGAAAAAGAAAGATTGTTGTTAAATGAACATGCTGCTTATACAACCTGCCTTGAAGACAGGATGGTCCCTGGGGTGGCGGGTGCTCCTGCAAGAAAATTATGAATGTGGAAAGATGAAATACATCCTTTAATGGAGCTCAGCCTTCCTCTCATTTTTCTTGTATGACAATCTTTTAAGGAAAGACCTAACTTCTGCAAAATAATTGCCCTGAAGACAAGGTATTCCCTCAACTAAGAAGCAGCATCCTTGCAGAAAAAAAACAATTGTGGAAAGATGCAATGTAATACATCCTTTGATGAAGTTCAGCCTCACTCTCATTTTTTCTGAACGACAGTTGTCTTCTGGTCATTTTGGGAGTCCGATGAGGGAAACTTGAAACTTCCGAAAAGGTGCAACACCTGGCTCTTTCGAACAACTAGAGACGGTGCCTCATCCCAGAATGCGGTGCCTCTCTGCCAGATATGCTGCCTATTTTGTTCAGGTGCTTCACTCATATAATATGGACGGGCATATTGCATATATGGCATACAGACACCCATGAACTGCATGAACTGTATCTTTCAAACGATACTACATACACCCAAGGGTTCTACTTCATAGTAATGTTTCTTTGTATTATTGGATAATTTTCAATCAAATCGTTCACTCCCTTGTGAAGGAGGCTTTGCACATACTTGCACCAACACTTTCTTTAAGGAACACCATAATCGGTTAAAATGGTTACTTAAAGGATTCCATTTTGTTGTAATGCGGTCCTGCTTCCATATTTTTCTTTGCCTCTTTAACAGAACTTTGCACAGGTGTAAGTTTCTTTGAAAATGACTATATTCCTTTCAATGAAATGCTGCACTCCTTCATAATTTCGCACAGCTGTAAGTCTCTTTGAACATATCTCCGTAGTTCTTTCAAATAAATGTTGCACTCTATCACATGATGAGACTGTACAAAATGATGTTACTTTATGCAAGGAATGATGCGCCTTTATGCTAGGAATGTCATATTCTTTGAACATTTTGCTGCACAAGGCCTATATTGGAGAATTTTTCTTTGACAACAAGCTTCAAAGTCCATGCTGAAACTTGTTTACTTATTATATTTTCTAGTCTTGGCTGTCTTGTATTTCTTCCCCTGGTTTTAAGATGTTTTAAGGGTGCGCAAACTATCAAAAAATGGACACCTGGATAGTGTCCAGCCAAATTTAGAATTATGCAATATCTTGCTGAACCTACTGCTGCTACTCTTATATAAAGGATGTGGATATGCTTTGCAACAAAACCTGGAATAAAACCACAAACAACAAAAACCAAAACTTTTCAGAGAATGTTTTGGTCTGAAGTTCATGCTTTGTTTTTTGGTTTTACCTCAGTTTCTTTGACTTGAGAATCTCAAGCCTGAAAAGAGTTCAGACGTGAAAATATCAAGTCTCAAAGTGCAAGGATCCAAGATTTTCAAAAAGCTCTTCTTGGATCCAGGGCAGAAATCTTGGATCCAGATCCATGATCCAAGATGTTCCAAAAACAATAGATATCCCAAAAACCTAAATCCCAGTCTAGCTTTTTTTTTGCATGTATTCATTTTTGGGGCCCACAAGGGGTTCATTTACTAGCAGTTGCAAGGCAGAGAGACACAGAGAGAGAGAGAGAGAGAGAGTGCTGGGAAAATGAGGGAAACATATGGAACCATCTTAAAATTGGATGAGGGGTAAATGATGGAAAATGTCCAGGAAACCCTAAAAATGGTGGTAAAAACAATTGTTTCCGGTAGATTTTCCCTTACACAAACCCAAACCCATCCATTGAAAACAACAAAAAGTGGCAGGACTCTGGTACCAAGAGAAACAGCGTTTCTGTAGAACAAAACCAGGTTTGATGAGATTGCATAATCTGATTGGTTATGGTTGTGGTTTCAGCTATGTATTTTCACCATAGAAAATGGGATGGCGATCCTGTCGAACATTTTTTTCTGGGTAGAAACCACCAGCATTCCTCACATTTCTTTGTCTTCCAGGTTCCATGAAGGTCCACAAGTTCTTCCAGTCTCGCACCATCTATGCGGTGCAGGCGGTGCAGCATTTTTCTTGAGCTGTTTGGCGCAGCGCGCAGCCGACGTGGAAGTCATCTATGAAGAGCAACGCTGCGGAACGCAGTCCACCCTCCGGCGGAAGAAGTTCAAAGAAGCCTTGAGGGATCTGGATGCTCTCAGGTGTGGGACATTGTGGGACCCCAAATCCATCAAAATCCATTAGTTGAGTTGATTAAGTTGATTAAGTTGATTCATGGGTTCTGGTACCCTGGTACACCAGGAGTTTGTGGGTATCATGTATATTCGGTATATTGTAGTACCATGTAGTACCTGTTTTCCATCGTCCACAGCCAGATCGGCCTCACCAATGTGGCTTTGCGATGAGACATTGGTAGCCACGATGGATGACTTCGGCCTTTCAGAACTGCCTGGTTGCGGCCCGACACAATGTGTGAGCTGAGTCATCGGCATGTATGAAATTGTTTGGTCGTATATATATATATAATATACACACACACATATATATATATATATAATATATATTTATATTTATTTTATTTATTTATGTTAAATAGCAGCCATATGGATGCCCAACTCATTAAAATAGATCCAACACATTCCAAAAAACGAAAACAGGGTGAACTGATTGGGAGGTATTTGAAAAAATGGTGGCTTTATATTGTAGTACCCTCTGGTAAACTAACATAACTATGGAAAATCACCATTTTTAATGGGTAAATCCACTATAAATGGCAATTTTCAATAGCTATGTTAAATTACCAGAGGGTATATATGTGTGTATATACACATATAATACGTCTTCACAGTCCTGTTGACAAAAAGTGGCAGGCTTCCATCGCGCTCTCCTCAGGTGATCGAGACATGTTGAAGTGCTTTGTTGAGCTTGGACCTCCATCCAGTTGCGCCTTGTGGTTTGCGACTGCTGGGGCTTTGAGCTGTTGGCGACGCGACCCAATTTGCTGGAGCCTCCTGATTCAGAACGGCAATTTTCACTCTCCACATTAAGCAGTACTATATACAAATATGTAAATATGAATGCTGGGCGAGTTAAGTTATATAAGTGGTTCTAATAATCCATTTCAGTAATTTGGTTGGCCACCAGCTCATCTAAGGATTCTGAAATTCCAATGACCAGATGATGAACTATATTTTCCATTAGCAGTCTAACAAATATTTAATTCATAGAATTTGCTCCCGGTTTGGCTGGGCCACCTGCTCGCCTTCAGCTCCGCTGGACCCTTGGGATGGCGATGGTGGCGGTAGATCTTCCATGATGAATTTCCATTCATGTGGGTGAAACAATAATGAACCATCCCCCAGTCATCACCATTTTACTGTATTATATAGGTGCTATAATTAAACCATTCCCAGTCATGGGAGGTAAACATGGCATTGTTTTACCATGGTTTTACCCACATTATTTCTTAACTTCCATGAGTCCATGAGCATTTCCTCCATGAGGCACCCAAATCTTGGTGCTTCTGGGTAGTGCCACCGTTCAGCTGAGCGCTGCCGCGCCCATCCACGCGCTGCCCTCGGGCTTGGGCGATGCGGCGGTGGCTCCGGTGGCTCCGACATCCAAGGATTGGCTGACCATTCCGGCGTGGGGTCTTAGTTTAGACGGGCAGATGGAAGATATATGTGGAATAGAATATGTAATATATATATATATAATGGTGTATATATATAATATAATATGACATGCTAATAATAGATAATAATAGTAAAATAGTAATAGTAAGAATAACAACAATAATAACAATGATAATATATATATATATATGTATATGTATATACACACAAAATACATGCATGCATACATACATAAATACATACACACACACATGTATATACGTATATATATATATGAACATATAGATGCACACATATAAATAGACAAATAAAGATATAGGCAGGATATATGGATATATCTTCGGTATGGATGTGTACTAAATACATTTGGATGTGTGTTGGGTACATGATATGGATGTACAACTGGACTGATAGCCCCAGTTGCAAGTATCTTTTAGCGGGGGCAGACTGAGGCTGGCCAGATGTTGGTCATACCGCCTGGCTGGTGGTATGCCCTGGGCTGTAGCGCTACTTGACATGATGGAGTCCAGTCACATAGCATACATTGCGTTCAGATCACCTGCTGGAAGTGCACCGAATATCGACGGATATTGACAGGATTGCGCCGACTGAGGAAAAATTACTGGCGATCCAGATGCAGAGCCTGAGGAAAGAAGATGCGACTTGGGCATTGGCAAAGCTGCTGACTTCTCTTGGACACAGCCCTAGGTGTGATGCGACACCAGAGCAGTTTCTCGGCAGCTGATCAGATCTCAACTGCAAAGTTTTTGGGATTGGCTCCAAGTCATTGCAACCCAATGCTCACAATGAAATTCAACGAAAGTGCGCTAGATTGCGCGAGGCTTTGGTACCTTGCTACGCATTTGCATAATTTATCATCATTTATCATCATTTATCATCATTTATCATCATTTATCATCATTTATCAGTCATGTGTGCTGCGTTTTGACCAGGCTTGCGCAAGAAGCAGCCACCGCCGTGGCCGCCGTGGCACCTGAAAGATTTCAGCGTTGTCTGCGGGGCCTGTTTCCTCTACCCAAAGGGTTTGAGCTCGAGCTCGAAGACGATTCCGACCCTTGGCTGTGGATACTGCAATCGATGCGGTGGTGAAAAAGGGCTGCAACGGCAACAGAATGACCAGCTAAGGAGGCTTCACAGCAGAGACTGTTGAACGTGCCCTTCTCAGTGCTTGCAGAGATTTTATTTCTGATGCACGAGGATTTTTTTGTTTCCATTGTTTCCCTTCATGTTGGTGACAGAAGAATCGTTTCACAGATCTCATTGGGTTTGATTTTCCCAGCATCATAAACCATCATAAACCATCCACTTACCATCCAATTACCCTCTGGTTATTTAACAGTTCGCCATGGTTTAAATCACCATTTTTAAGAACGGTAAACCGGTAAACCGAGCCATCTATTTCTATGGGCCATCGTTTTCCATGGCGAACTGTTAGTTTACCGGAGGGTAGTTCCAGGGCTTCCCCATGCTTGACACTGCCATGGCGCAGGTGATGTGGGACCTCACGGCTGTGCATCCTGACTTCGTGGCCACCGGGCGCTGCCTGCCGCCCGAGAGCATCTCCTGGTCGCGTGGCTGGGCTGGCCATAGTTAAATAATAGAAATAGGTGATTTACCCAATAAAACATGGTGATTTTCCATAGTTTTTTGTATGTTTACCAGAGGGTAGTGTGGTTTACAACCTACATAATGTAGAAGTATATATATATATGTATATATGTATATATGATTCATATAATGTATAAAGTGGTTTATAAATGTTTATAACCTATATACTATATATAAGCTATCTACAACTGGGATATGATATTTCATTATATATTGATTATCATTGCCATCTATCACCCACTTGGGTTGCGCCCACCAGGCTCAGACTGGTAAGGACTGAAATTACTTGTCTGATTTGCTTGGACCGTTGTGCGTGCATGCGAGTGAAGTATCCAATTATCTATAGATCTATATAAATTTATATATCTATCATCATCTATCTATCCATCGAAATGAAGCTTCAAATCTAAGTTCAAATCAAAATTACATCACAATCCAATGGAAATCTAATCTAATCTAGTTGTATCCCACTATCTCCATCCATCTGCATGATGTGCAAGCCAGCAACAAGTGACCCCCCAGTGCAAGGCCAATCACTGGAGGCTTTTGTGGTTACGGCGGGCTTTTGGCGTCCGCCGCAGCTGGTCCGCAGAACAGTTCGTCGTTGCCCGTTGTTTCCGCTGACGGAGTGGCCGCTGCCAGGAGGGGATGGGTCAAGCTCCGTAGGATCCCGTAGGATCCCGTAGGATCCCGTAGGATCCATAGGTCAGAGATGTCAGAAAGATATAGAAAGATGGTGAAGTTGTAACCATTGGAAAAAACCCTCTGATCCATTCTGATCCCCTTCTGGCAAACATGGGGGAAGGAGGCCATTTATGGCCATTTCGCAGAGCCCAAAACCAATATTTCTCGCGGTGTGAGGACGGCACGCACCGCTATCTCAGTCCGCGTTTCCGCGCATCATCTGGATGTTTTGGGCGCAGGGCGATGGCAAAGGCTTGGGCTTCTTCAGGCGAGCCTGCATTCAATCCTGGGTCTGCAATAACCCCGCCTGGCGCGTAGTTTTGCTGAGCGTTTCCTCATGTTTTTCCTTCATTGCCACCAGTGATCTGCCAGAGAAGTGGCAGTACCTCCGTTGGGACGTGCTGTCTGATGCAGTTCGCCTCGCACTCTTAGCCCGACATGGGGGTGTATACGTGGACATCAGCGTGGTGTGCACAAAGCCGCTGGATGATTGGCTGAACTTGAGCAGTTCAGCAACTGACATAGACCTAGAGGCCTTTTACTATCCCAAGTTCGGACGTTCAGACCACACCAACAGAGGTGAGTTTGTGGAGAATTGGTTTTTGGCAAGTCCAAAATGTAGCGAACTAATGCAACGATGGCACGCTGCTTTCCTGCAGTTCTGGAAGGGTCGCACGGATGCAACTCAGGATGGTGGCTTGCTTGCCAGCGGCATGTTTAAAGATATCGACCTCCAGGCTATGAGGGAAGATCAGACCAATTACCTTACGATGCATTGCTGCTTCAAATGGCTGATTGATTCTGATCCCTTTGCTCGGCAGCGTTGGCAAACAGCTACCGCTTTACATTCAGGAGATGCTGCTATTGGTTGGATTCGTGAGCTAGGGGGTGTTGAGCAAAATTGGAATGAGACAAATGTTGCCTGCTTTCACGTGGCACGGTGGCTTTATAAGAATGACACTGCCTGGGTTTCAGAGCTCATTCAGAGGGCTCCTATGCTGAAGTTTGTGGGTGCACATGCGAGCATCTTTGACAAGCAGCCTGAGCAGAACCTCATGCAGCAAGGCACTTGCATGTGTTTTCTGATGAATCATTCCGTCGCTTGGAGCACGGGCCCTGAAGTCCTGGAGTTTGACACATTCGAAGTGGTGAATTGACAGTGCAAGAATCCATGACAGCTGGGCGCTGCGGCGCGATCGGCTTCCCAAGATACGTTTTTTGCAGTCGACTCTTTGAGCTGGGCCCCTGGGCTGAACCGCTGAACCTCCCGGTTTCAGAACCTCAAATGATTCAAATGGCTTCCAGCTCCACTTCACAGTGCAACTGTTGCAAGGGACTTCGTGATGCAGGCACCAGCTCGATACAGCTTGGCAGCTCCGGCGGCTTTGCCAACAAAGCTGATGAGTGACCAATGAGACAAGAGGAGCCAGGGTCAGTGACAGGAAAGGGCAGACGTCGTGACGTTGACATTTTCCAAATTTCTTGGGCTGGTCAGAATCCAGAGTCAACTGGTGTGCTTGATCGCCGAGAAGAGGCAATAAAGCCCGAGTTTCGTGAACCTAGAGCTGATACATGATTGTGAGGGATTCTCGGGATGATGCTGGCCTTAGAAACGATTTTTTTAGCTCTCATTCCACCGAAAGACGTTGGCTTTAGCTTGTGAGGCTGAAGAATAGCATAGCCACGTTAGGGTTCAGAGATGAGTGATGAGTGTGTGCCCTAAAACTGAAGCAAGGGAAGGACAAGATAGTGACTGCAACATTTTGGACTCACTACCCGCATGACATGGACCTCACGAATATTTTTTGATGGACCTAGTATGATCCTGATGTCAATACCGGTAATGAGAGAGAGAGAGAGAGATCAGTGTGGTCAATTTACGCAATTTTATGCACCAAAAGAGACCACACACACACACAATCACACACACCCACACACACACACATATATATATATATAATTATATATACATAGAGAGAGAGAGATAGGCATGCTCACTTTCGGTGGTAGAGGAGTACAGCATAACATGAATGACATGATTTTGTTTGGACCACATTCTGCAGCCATTGTTTTAGCCTTTATTCACCATGGCGGAGCTGGTACTGAGCTCAGCGAATTTCAGTCAGTGAGGGCCCTGCAAGCCATGCTGCATGTCATGCAGCTGCATCCAGCCCAGGGAGCCTTGGGCGATTCCAGTCTGAGCTTCCGAGTGCCTTCCTCAGGGGCCTGGAAATTGCGGGGTTTGCTGCAGTGAACCAGAGGATGCTGATGCTATTCAGACCGGTTTGCCAATAGGCAAGTGGGATTTTCATGGATTTTCTCTGAGGTTGAAGGCTAAGTTGAAGGATCATGATTGATTAAAGTGAACTTGCGCACGCTGCTGGATTCTTTGTGATTCTTTTGATTCTGTCACATTTTGTTTGATCATTTTTGCGGTAGCACGTCCGCATGAAGAGTTCCCCAAGTACACCAAGACTTGACATCATGCAGTTTTCTTGCCATTTACTGTACCTTTTTCAGATATGCAAGTATCAGAGACTGGGGGGTAAACATATAATTATTATATATTATGAACATATTTGTCGAGAGGGATTGGGCATGACATGAGACTGACGCCTTTTGTGCCATGCGTCGGCTGAAGCAGTCGTGTCTCTGCTTCTCGGCAGTTGGTCTTGCTGCGATTTCCACCGCCGAACAGCGCCGGAGATCCCGGGATTGCCTTCTCAGCAGCCGCCGGGCCGTGCGCGCCGCCGTTTGCGCGGCACGCATCGCTGCAAGGTACAAACGCTTGGCATGGACGTGGCCTGGAGATGCCAAACTCTACGAAGTGCAGAGGTCAAAGGTTCACCGTGAGTGTGCCGAGATGGCGCTGCGAATGTGCAGCTGCAACGGTGGGATGTTTGTGAAGATGGGCCAACATGCTGCAACTCTGGGGCCAGCCGTGCCAACCGAATACGTGCAGGCGTTGGTGTCGTTGCAGGACCAAGCCCCTGCAGGATCTTGGTTTGATGTGATGCATGTAGTGAAAACTCAGCTGAAGCTCTCAGAACTTGATGAGGTCGCAGGTCCCCAGGGCATTTTTGCGGAGTTTGACCGAGAACCAGTTGGTAGCGCCTCCTTGGCCCAAGTGCATCGTGCCAGGCTATCTGACGGAGCAGAAGTAGCTGTTAAGGTTCAACATCGTGGGATTGAAGCGGTTGTATCCAGTGACCTGTTCATTGTCAGGTGCTTAAATGGGATTCTGAGCAGATTGTTCAAAGAGGAAGGCTTTTCCATGGCCTGGGCCATTGAAGAATTTGAGAGGAACGTAGCACACGAGCTCAATTTCCTAGAAGAAGCCGAACATGCCACTCGTTGCCGAGAGTTTTTCCAACTTCACCAGACATTGCGTGCCAATGTCCATGTCCCTCGTGTGCATGCTGAGCTGACTGGTCCAAAGCTGCTGGTGATGGATTTCTCACGTGGCCTGCCAATCGGCAGGCTGACCGAAGCAGTGCGCAAGGTAGGTTCCAAGCCCCAGGCAGATGCTGTTCTTAGTGACAGCGAAAAGGAAGCCTTGATGACAGCTAGATCTGCAGCTCATACCTTGGCAGCAGCTTTTGGGGCCATGTGCTTTTCCTCTGGCTTTGTGCATTGCGACCCTCATCCTGGCAATTTGTTGGTAGAAATAGGCAAAACGGCAGCAGAAACACGACTGGAAATTCTTGACCATGGACTCTACTGTAATCTTTCGAAAAAACGTCGCCTGGCAATGTGTTCCTTGTGGCAAGGCATGGTCTTGCAAGATGATGTGCTATTGCTGTCAAGCGCAGCTATCCTGGGGATCGATCCAAGCACTGCCGAACTGCTCCCCATCTACTTCACGAATCGTTCTAGGAGTACAAAAGCAGGCTTGGGGCAGCCCATCACTTTGGACGAGAAAGGCAAGCTGAAAAAGCAGCTGATGGAGTCAGGCTTGCTGCCCAAAGAATCCAGCGCGGCGTCTTTCGCAATGTCTGGCCTTGGCATGCTTGCAGAACGTTTACCAGCTGACATGTTGATGGTGATGCGCACCATGCACTTAGTTGCAGCACTCCATAGGGATCTCGGTGGGAAGCCAACTGAGCGATTCTTGCTGTATGCAGATGCTGCTGTAGCAGGGCAGGCTCAGCTGGAGTGGTTCCCACGACACATCCGTTTCATCGCCACCTGGCTTTGCCATGCCCTGTTCCACATGCGCCTTTGGCTCAAAGAGGCCTATCTCAAGTTTGCGTACTCTAGGAAGGGAGCTTGCGAGCACTTTTCCATCGCAAGGAGCTTGGCCGAGATCGCTCAGGAGCAGGAGCATCGTAAAATTATGGGCCGCCAGACTGCAGGCTTGGCCGAGTAGGATAGCACGACAATGTTCAAAGTCAACGCAGTCATAGTGGAAGCCGTCATTGCTTTGCAGAGCACAGCGAAAAATTGCATCTTCTTCGTCTTCTGGCTGAGGCCATCGTTCTCTGGCAGATCTTTTCGCAGAATGCCTGGTATGCCTTGGCATTTAGGAAGGCATTGAGCAGAGCTCTGTTTGTCACTGTAGAAGCTATAGAGACCTCCGCTCATGATGAGCCGCTCATGGATGGACAGAGTTGAAGGAGTCATGTGCTCCTCAAGTGTTGGCCGGTCCTTTGTGCCAAAGCTCTTTGCCTGGCCCCTCGTGAAGACGTGAGAACACATGCAGGCAGAAGCAGCCACTGGCAGGGAAAGGTTCTACAGAAAGTGTGTCCTGGTGCAGGGAGGATGTGAATGTGGATCGCTCCGAATCACCCAACGGCCCATTCGGCCAAAAAAGGTCAAGCCTGTGCACTGTAGAGAGGTTCAATTGCTGAGTGTAAGCCTATTCCTGGTCGCGCTGGCAAAGCTTTGTCAGCCAGAAAAAACCGGAACAGTTCGTCTGCTTTCCTTCAGATCATGAGATCATGCCGCAGAATTGAGCAGGATCTTCACATGGATATGCCTCAGATCCATGATGATCCATGAGAACTGAGTCATGATGTGAAGAGATTCCCCGGTGCTTTTCCCCGACAAGCCATCCCGAACCCGCTGAAAGATGCTGAAAGCTTGAGGTGAATGCTTTGGAGCAGCAGGCAGAGCTAGCAGACATGAAGCGACAGCTGGACGGAGCCACGGTGTTGGGGTCCAAGCTTTTTCAAGATCTCAAGTCAGTGCAGCCCAGTATTGGTTCAAGATGGTTCAAGTAATTTTGAATGATTTGTTGAATTTGTTGAATGACAATTATATAATTGAAAAATTGATGCTTTCTGATACTTTCTGTTCATAATGATTCTCTTCCGGTGGCGCCCTCTCTTAAGTTTTCCGCTCGGAGTTGGAGCCAGTGCTTTTACTTGGGCCGCTCAATGCTCATGGTCTGGTAATACACCCATGACTCAGCTATCTTCTCAGGCAGGGTCGGCGTCAAGAACAACGCTTGCGGCAGCTTCTCCCTCAAATGTGCCGCCTCAATCTGAACACAACAACTTTCAAGGCGTGTGCCAAGAAAGGGACTTGGATCATGGACAGGCCGACAGGATCCGACAGGCCATATTCATGCGAACTTCCGATATACGTGGCATATCTGGGCACAATTATTTCAGCTTAGCATATACTAAGGAGATAATTCAGCACATACCAAGGAGAAAAAAGAAGTACAGATCCCAGCCGCCTGCTCCACCTGAGGCATCGGACCTCTCTTCGTGAGTTGATTCGTCAGTTGGAGGAAGTTGAGGAGCGAGTAGAAGGAGCAGCTTAGCATATCTCAGGATCCTGACTGCCAAGGCAAAATTTCGAGAGATTTGGACATTGGATGACATTGGAATTAGTGACCATGAATGTGGTTTTCCGTGCGTCAATACAGAAATTAGATATTTACCGAGTGAGGGATCTCAGTGATTCTGAAAGTCCCAGGTGCAGCGAAGAGTGGACACTGTCAGCAAGAGTATCCATCGCAGGAACCTTACGCCTTTGTGCAGGATTCTCACCAGACCATGGTAGGCAGTGCATGGTCTTTGGGTGCCTCTGCGCACACTCCCGACTGTGCATCATTTATCATCATTTATCATCATTCTACACCGCATCTGATTTATATATATAATATATATATATAATTATTTATATATTCATGAATAAGTTGAGTCAAATCTAATCAAATCTAAGCATCCTCTCAGGCGATCGTCATTTTTTCTGAGCTTTTCCAAGATCTATGGCGATTGCTTTTCTCAGCGACGCTGGGTGAACCTCGTGATCCGAGGTTCTGCAGAAGCTGTTGAACTGCAGGCCCGCCGGACCTGTCCCGGTCGTTCCTGGGTCTCATCCCATCGGGTTCCCATCGGGTTCCCATCGGGTGCCAGTGGTGCCAGTGGTGCCAGGAACGACGCGCGCAGCAATTGGACCAACTTGCCTGGACCCCGAGCAGCCAACGGTCATGGTCACAGTCAGAAATTTATGAAATTTACGCGCCAGCAAGGCAAACTCCTCTGCACTCAAGCGTGTGACACTCAGAGGGAAAACTACGTAACTACGTTAAAACCGCCTTGGAGGTCAGAGATTTACAGAGATAGAGATGGAGATAGAGATAGAGATAGATAGACAAAGATAGAGATAGAGATAGATGGATAAAGATAGAGAATTACGGATAGAAATAGAGATAGAGATAGAGATAAATGGAGAGAGAGAGAGATAGATGGATGAGTATATAAATCGATTGATCGATTGATCGATAGATAGATAGAAAGATAGATAAAGATAGATAAAGATAGATAAAGATAGATAGAACATGATAGAACATGATAGACAGATAAATAGATAGATAGATAGATAGATAGACAGCTAGATAGATAGACAGATAGATAGATAAATAGATAGATAGATAGATAAATAGATAGATAGATATTATAGATAGACAGATAGGTAGATAAATAGATAGATCGATAGATAGATAGATAGATAGACAGACAGACAGATAGCTATGATAGATAGGATGGATAGATTGGATAGATTTGATAGATTAGATAGATAGATAGAAATAAAGAAGCAAACAAGAAAGAAAGAAAGAAATAAATAAAGAACGAAAGAAAGAAAAGCAAGAAAACAAATAAAAAAGAAAGAAAGAAAGAAATACAGAAAGAAAGAACGAAAGAAATAAAGAAAGAACGAAAGAAAGAAAAACATATAGATAGATAGATAGATAGATAGATAGATAGATCGATAGATAGATAGATAGATAGACAATGATAGATAGACAATGATAGATAGATAGATAGATAATGATAGATAGATAGATAGATAGATAGATAGATAGATCGATCGATAGATAGATAGATAGATAGATTAGACAGATTAGACAGATTAGATAGATTAGATAGATAGATTAGACAGACAGACAGACAGACAGACAGACAGATAGATAGATAGATAAAGATAGATAGATAGATAAAGATAGATAAAGATAGATAAAGATAGATAAATATAGATAAAGATAGATAAAGATAGATAAAGATAGATAAAGATAGATAAAGATAGATACAGATAGATACAGATAGATAAAGATAGATAAAGATAGATAAAGATAGATAAAGATAGATAAAGATAGATAAAGATAGATAAAGATAGATAAAGATAGATAAAGATAGATAAAGACAGATAAAGATAGATAAAGATAGATAGATAGATAAAGATAGATAAAGATAGATAAATATAGACAAAGATAGACAAAGATAGATAAAGCTAGATAAAGATAGATAAAGATGGATAGATAGATAGATAGATAGATAGATAGATAGATAGATAGATAGATAGATAGATAGACAGATAGATAGATAGATAGATAGATAGATAGTTTTTTGAATCGATAGATTAGATAAATTAGATAAGTTAGATAGATTGCATTAAGTATATAAAGATATGTAGATAGAGATAGATAGATCACAATAGATAGAACACTGTAGATACCGTAGGTAGATGGATGGATGGATAGATAAATAGATAAGATTAGATTAACCATGCCGCAATTATCATCATCATCGTCATCGTCGTCATCGTCATCGTGGTCATCATCATCATCATCATCATCATCATCATCATCATCAACAACCGTTTCCAGTTCCGGGAAAACAATCGGGTCTTCCGGTAAAGTAAAGATAGATATACAAAGACAGATAACGATAGATAAAGATAGATAAAGGTAGACAGATAGCGAGAGAATGGTAGATAGATGCATAGATATAAAGATAGATCAAGAGCACAGATAGAGAAAACATAGAGAATAAAGAAAATAGAGTATAGAGAGCATAGAGCAGAGAGAGCATAGAGTACATTTATAGAAATATATAGTGAATATTGGAATAGTCAATGACCAACGATAGATTCTGAATGATTCTGACCTCCGTGGCAGTTCGGAGTTTCACGGGCAACATTTTCTCCGTAGAGTTGCAGGTGGGGCAAGTGCTGCACTTGCTCATGGCTCTCCTGATGCAAAGAACAGCCAAACTTCCAGCCCCCCACTTAGCACTACTTAACATCCTTCCATCTCTCTCTCTCTCTCTCTTGGGACAAGTGTTGCTGGTTTTGATATTCACCGACGCTTCTCAGGACTTGATATCAAAATCGATGACAAGCTGGAAGAACTTGAAAGGCCTCCTGATGATGCCTAGTGCAGACCATCACTAAACACCGGATACACACACACACATGGACGCACAAATTGTGGGGCAGCTGGCGTTAACGAAGACTACCTGGATAATTTTGGTACAACTTGATCATACTTGATCCAGATCCAACCTCATGAAATCTCAGAATCCCACAGCGAATAACACATACTGGATACGGATCAAATCAAACTCAGATCAAATCTATGACATCTATGATCTATGTTTGAATTGCTTAGATATCAGAATGATGTTAGAATGATAATGAATGATATCAGGCTTCATCCTTCATTTCGTTTCTCATATGTGCAGGAGACTGTGGCAGGCCACCCAAGTGCAGGGCTTGGATGACACGGGTCCTGCATGGTCCTGCTGTGGCCGTGTCCAGCCGGGTCCAGCCGGGTCCAGCCGGGCTGAACGGGTCGACCCAGGACTTTGATCGGGGTTTGGTGGAAGAGGTGCTGGGCTGCTGGATGCTGCTGGGCTATCACTGAGAATCTATCAATCTATCAACCCATCAACCAATATCAATATCAATCAATCAAATCAATATCAATCAATCAAATCAATCAAATCAATCAAATCAATCAAATCAATCAAATCAATCAAATCAATCAAATCAATCATTGGATTGGTTTACAGGAACATTTTAACCAGACAACCCCTGGTAGTTAATGTTAAAAACCATTGTGAGTTGCGTAATACACAACATGGGTTTGCACCTATCTTTTCCCTTTTGGTGGCTCTTTGGGCCCAACTGTTCGTAGGGAACAAGGGAGCCCTAGGGATTCAGAGACTTTGGCTGCGCTGACGCGCCCCCTGCCATAGCAAAAGGGCGCTTCCGGCTTTTGAGTTGTGCTGCACTTCGTGTGGCGGTTGCAACTGGTGTTTTAGCCCTGCTACACCAACATTGGTAGCGGAGCTCGGGACCGAGCTTTGGCTGCCTGGGACTTTTGGATTGAGCCCTACATCCTGGACTTCGACGTGGAACTGCCTGACCCTACATCCTTGACTTTGACTTGGAGCTGCTGCGCTTGCACCCTGGACACCTTGGACGTTTCCAACCTCGCCTACCTTCGGGACTACCTCAACATTCTTGTCTAGATCTGCTTGCTGGACAAGATCGACGTTGTGAGCTATGCCGCCGAAGAAGGTTTCGAGCGATGGAGGTGCTGCCAGCAGTGAGGGACAGACGATAGGTGTCGAGACCATGAAGGACACCTACATTCCAATCTTCAACAACAGCCCAGGTGATTATAAGGAGTGGAGATCCCGAATCAACCTATACAGACGAAAGTTGGACCTGCAAGGGAAGTCGAAAGAAGCAGTGATCAACCTGCTGACCTCTCTTTCAGGAGTGTCATGGAAGCAGGTGGAACACAACGTGGAGAGCTTCATCGAGGACAAGGACGGCTTCGACAAGGTGCTGGCGGTTCTGGACAAGGCCTTCAAGTATGATGACAGGGTGGAGATGCCACGGGCCCTGGAAAAGTTCTTCTACACGATGGGCAGACGAGGTGATCAGACCTTGATGGCCTATTGTGCTGATCACCGCGAGGCCCTTCGACAGCTGGAGAAGCACGGCATCACGATCCCCGACAACGTGGTAGGGTGGCTGCTGCTCAGGCGGTCCGGCCTGACTCTGGAGCAGAAGCAGCTCATCCAGTCGAGGGAGCCGAGCCTCGCTGCCGACAAGATCGAGGAGAACATGTATTTCCTGCTGGGTCAGGACTACAAGGGCCGGTCTGGCGACGACCGCAAGTGGGTCAAGGGCCGTGACCGACATGCCCACCGTGGACATCTCTGGAGGCCGAGGACATCCTATGGCTATGCCGCCGAGGAGCTCTATGAGGCGGACGACTTCGAGGAGCCCGACGATGCCTACTTCGACGACGAGGCCTACCTTCAAGAAGACGATGACCCATCCAGCTACGGAGCTGACAGCTGGGAAGAGGTCAGTATGGCTGAAGAAGAGGCTCACTATGCGGGCCAAGACGGAGATGAAGGTGAGCAAGACCCAGATCTTGAGGAGGCATACGCGACATACCTTGATGCCCGTCGCCAATTTGCCAACCTTCGTGCTGCTCGTGGGTTTTACCCAATTGTGGCTCTTGGACCCGATGCAACTACGAGTTCAAGTGGATCCCAGTACCCAAGGCCACCAAGCAGCGGAGGAGGATCGAAGGGCAAGAGCAAGAGTAAGGGCAGAGCTGGAGGAAAAGGGAAGGGCCGCGGATATGCAGGTCCTGCTGGATCAAAAGGCCATGGAACGATCAAACATCGAGGCCAATCTGCGATGTCCCCACCTCCATGCTTCCTGTGTGGACGACCTGGACACACACCTTCTCAGTGCCCTAATTCTCAACAAGCTCGCTCAAGCCCAACTTCATCGACGTCACCTTCGAAGAGATCCAAGACAGACCAATCTGCAAACATGGTTGCTGACACGTCCTATCATGCTGAGGACGGCAAGCCTGCGCTGGGACCTGACGGATGGTTTGGCATCCAAGATGGCGGTGCCAGCAGCATGGTGTGCGGCCATGAGACCCTCATGAACATCATCGACTACATGTCGGACCATGGGCTGAAGACTTCAAGATACCAGTTCATGGCCACGGACAAGACCTTCGCCTTTGGCGGTGATGCTCGGAGGTCTGCAGAATGGTCAGTGAGGCTGCCGGTCTACATCAAGGGGCAATATGGCTTCATCGAATGCTTCGTGGTGAATGGAGCAACCCCCTTGCTGATTGGACGACCCATCCTGGCCGCCTTGGAGGTGAAGACCGACTATGCCCAGTCAAAGGTCTCTGTGCTTGGATCAGCCTGGGAAGATGCAGTTTTTGGAGCTCGTGGAGAATATCTCCTACGTCTGGATGAAGGAGTTGACACTGACCCCAACGGTGACCACGTCTTCTTTGACTATGTCACTGACGAGACCCATGGATGCCTCCATCATGCCTATGACCCGGTGGACTATGTGACCTTGGAGGACTACCTGGTGGCAACTGGCCGTCGAGCACCGGAGCGGGCCTACTACAACAATGTGGAAGGAGCTGGATGCCCACCCCGTGCTGAACCGGCAGTTGACATTCCAGCCAGATCCAAGGACATCACCCGGGAGATTACGCCCAAGCTCTTGAAGAGCATCCATCACCACTACGACTTCATGGAGAATCAACGGGCGAAGACCATCGAGAACATCATGGAGGCCCATGAGAAAGGCATTCCTCTGATGTGGGAGGTCTACTCTGGTGACGCCCTTTTGGCATGCACTTTCAAGAAGCGTGGATGGCGTGTCATGACCTTTGACCTCCTGAATGGCTGGGACTTTGAGAAGACCAAGACCAGACGGGAGTTCTTGGAGCTGCTGGACAAGGTGTGCCCGGAGTTCATCTGGCTTGCACCTCCTTGCAAGAAGTGGTCCACCCTCCAGAACCTCAACCTTCACACCTTGGCGCAGATTGAAGCACTGGAAGCTGAACGTGACTTCCAAGAGGCCACACATCTGACGATGTGTAAGAAGGCATTTGTCAAACAATGGAGAGAAGGCCGCGATGCTGCATTGGAGCAACCTCGGTATGCCGTCTCCTGGAAGACCAAAACCTTGGATGAACTGCCTGGATGGAGATCCAACTGCGACATGTGCCAGTTTGGAGCGATGTTGCCTGACGATGAGGCGATGATGCAGTACATCAAGAAGCCGACAAGTCTGCTATGGACCAATGAGATGGCCGCGGCGCAGATGAGCATGGAGTGTGATGACGACCACTATCATTTGCCCATTGAGGGCAGCAGTCCTGGCATTGGAAATCGTGCCAGAGCCAGTGGTCGCTATCAAGAAGGCTTCTGTGAGGCTGTGGTCAACACGGTGATGCACATCTACAACGACCCCTTGCACTACGGCCAACCACTGGAGCGGGCATTTGCTGCAGAAGAGCAACGGGAACGTGAAGACCGTCGAGATGCTGCCTTGGAGAATGAGGAGTCCGAGACGGAATCCATGTTCGACCCCGACCCTGAAGCTCAACCTGGACCTGGTCGTGGAGCTCTTCAGCGCCTCAATGCCTATCAACCTCGACAAGCTCGCCGCACGGTGATGCGACTTCATCGCAACCTTGGCCATCCGACCAATCTGGAGCTGGTGAAGCTACTTCGACAGAAAGGAGCCAGCGAGGTCCTCATCAACACGGCAATGGACTACAGATGTGAGACATGTGAACTCCATCGACGCCCCAGTGGAGTTCCAGTGAGTTCCATCCCAAGGGCAACAACCTTCAATGACCGCATCCAAGCGGACACCTTGTGGGTGACAATTCCTGGACGGGCAAAGGCGGTGCCAGTGCTCATGATTTCAGATGTGACGACCAGACTGGTGGCTGGGAGAGTGCTGATGACCGAGTCCTCGGAGGAGTTCATCAAGGCCGTGGAGAGAGGATGGATCAGACACTTTGGTCCTATGAAGCGGCTTTGCGTGGATGAACATCGAGCCTGGAGCAGTGAAGCAGTCCGAGATTGGTGTGCTGAGCTCGGAGTGGAGCTCATGATCAGCCCTGGAGAGGCGCACACCCGCCTTGCCATCATCGAGAGGCGACATCAGGTGGTGAGAAGGGCATTGACGTCCTTCCTGGTGGATCGCCCCGACTTGGTCCTCAATGACCCTGAATGCCTGATCCTCGCGCTCAACTACGTGATCCCTCAGGTCAACCGGATGCCCAATGTGAGCGGCTACAGTCCCATCCAGTGGACTTTGGGCTACACGCCACACATCCCTGGACTTCTCATGGAAGAGAACGTGGACATGAATCCTGCTCAATTGGATCCAACGGTTGCCTTCCGGGAGAAGTTGGAGTTGCAGCGAGTGGCAGCAGATGCGGTCAACAAGGCCAACATTGACTCCCGACTTCGACGTGCCCTCTTGAGGAAGTACACGGGCCAGCAGACCATTCTCTCAACTGGTGACAGATGTTACTACTGGAGGGATGGCACTGCTTCTGGGAGCAAGTTGAGATGGAAGGGACCAGCCATTGTGGTCATGCGAGAAGTGAGCGATGCTGGCCCTCAAGGCGACATCTACTGGATCGCCCATGGAACCTCATTGCTCAGAGCTGCTCCTGAACATGTGAAGCCGGCCGTCTACAAGGACACAGGTGCCACGGACACCATGGATCCCTTGGATCGTGCCAAGTTGGCGCTTTTTGGGGTGCGCAACCGTGGAGTCACACATTACACGGACCTGACCAAGAGCAACAAGAGGAAGAGGGAAGAGATTGACTCCGACGAGGAGACCGAGGAGCTCGACAGGGAGTACATTGATGACACCGACCTGGGCCCCTCTCGAGCCAATCGGTGGAATGAACCTGTCGGAGATACCTTCCAGCAGAACCAGGACTACTGGTCTTCCTCTGATCAAGGCCGTGTGTGGACTCGACATCATGTCAATCAGAGGACTCACCTCTTTGCACCCGATCCTGAGTTTGATGGAGTGCCCATGCATCTCTTTCGACCTGATCGGCACACGTCCATTCGCCGTGAAGGCATGATCCCCGAGAACCTTCGGATGCGGGATGATTGGACAGAGGGTGAGCCTCGACGCAACCTCAACTACCTGTGGACTGGAACAACAACCTTCTTTGTGGATCAGAACATTCTCTCCGACGACAGTGATGCTGAAGTTCGAGCCACTCTGGGTGAGGACAACATGGGCTTGGGACCATCTCCAGCGCCACCCAACCTTGGAGCTGCTGGCGTCGTGGATCAGAATGCCCAACGAGATGGCCCAGCTGAACCTCAAGGCAACAGTGGACCTCATGGTGGTGGAGAAGATCCTCCAACGGCAAACATGGACGCTGAGGAGATTCCAGTGCCCGATGGTGCAGACACCCCATCGATGCGCTCAGACCATGATGAGATTGAGCCTTTGGAGGAGCCCAACCATCCGATGACACCAGCCCCAGAACTGGCAGAACTTCCTGCAGGAGAAGTTGAACAAGCCTTGCACCCAGGTGCAAATGCTGAGACTTCATCAACATCAAGACCAACCTTCGCAGATCTACGTCGACGACATGAAAGACTTGAAACACTACCAGTGCGCAATGCAAAGATGTATGGACCAACCTCAACCTCAACACATGAGAATCGCAGTGAGCCATATCAACCAACGACCAGTGCCGATGAGACCAACCTCTACCAGAACATTGATGTGGATGTGGTGAAGGGCGACTTGCCTATCGGCTGGCGTGTGGAGAATGGCTTCCTGACCCTCAATGAACCTCAGGATGATTGGCACTTGGAGGGCAACTACCTGGTGCGCCGACACTATGTGCCCCGCCTTGGTTCCTTCAAGCCAACGGAGGCCAATTGCCCTGTACCTCTTCACTGCTTGGACAAGAAGAGGATTACCAAGATGAATGACCGCACCATCATCAGGGACAATTGGAACACCGAGAAGAACAAGGCCAAGTACCAACGCCACTACTGGACAGGTGAGACTCGCTTCAAGCTCAAGTGCGCCTGGCGCACGGAGTCTCGCAGGTGCTTCTTGGCTGCCGACCTCAATGCCCATGAGGAGGCCTATCTGCAGGAGTCTGGAAGTCCTCAGAATCTTTCAGAACGCTATATGAGCGCTGCAGATCGCCTGGCATTTCGTGAGGCCAAGACCAAGGAGCTAAAGTCCTTCTTCGACAACAATGTCTGGTTCATTGACGATGCCAACAACTCTGAGGAGAAGCGCGTCCTAAAGGCCCACTTCATACTCCAATGGAAGAAGCACCCTGATGGCTCGCCACGAGCGAAGGCGAGATTGGTGGTTCAAGGATTTCGAGACCCAGATGCATTGTCTGGCAAGCTCAACACCACGGCTCCAACCTTGACAAGGCTTTCCCGCAACATGGTGATGGCTGTGTGCACTATGCTGGGGATGTTGCCATTTACAGCAGACATCACGACAGCCTTTTTGCAAGGAAAGCCCTATCGACCTGAAGCTGACCGAGTTCTTTGGATCAAGCTGCCAAAGGATGGAGAGACCATCCTTGGATTGGAGCCTGGCCACAACAAGCTGATGAAGCTCATCAAACCAATGTACGGGCTATGCGATGCTCCGAGAGCCTGGTTTGAAGAAGCTTCTGAACGAATCCTACGAGCTGGAGAAGGGAAGATTGTTCAGCATCCTCTTGATGCATGTTGCTTCCTGGTCTTTGACAGGCCCCCAGCACCACCTGCTGAAGGAGAAGATGAAGCCGAGCTCATCGCCATCTTTGGGCTGCATGTGGATGATCTTTTTGGATGCGTCCTACAGGATGATCCTCGAGGAGAAGAACTTCAAAAGACTTTGAAGGGCATCTTCAACTTTCGTGAATGGGTCACAGGTGATAGCCTGGAGTACTGTGGGTGCCAGGTTGAGAAGATCGGCGACAACAAGTGGAAGCTCTTCCATGAGAACTATGTCAAGAAGCTGAAGCCGATCAGCGTGGAGAAACATCGTGCTGGACAAGATCTTCCGGTGACAGAAGGAGAGAGGACCCAACTTCGGGCTTTGCTGGGTGCACTGCAATGGCCTTCAACGCAGACCAGCCCCCACCTCCAGTCACAGGTGAGCATGCTCTCCGGGGAGATCACCAAGGCAACCATCAAGACCTTGGAGTCCGCCAACAAGACACTTCGTTTTGCTAAGGCCAACTCTGACTGTGGCCTGATGTTTCAACATGTTGCAGATCGACATCAAGTGAGCTTCATGGCCTACTCCGATGCAAGCTTTGCTACGAGGAAGGATTTGTCTTCCCAAGGAGGCTACATGGTGCTCATGACCAACAAGGAGGTGACCAACAACGGCCATGAGGGGAACTACGTGGTTCTGGACTGGCGAAGCTGGAAGCTGGCGAGGGTAGCACGGAGCACCTTGAGTGCAGAATCACAAGCAGCTTCGGAGGCTGCAGATGCCTTGCTCTATGCCGCCACCTTCTGGAACCTCATTTGGTCTCCGTGGAAGCCGCTTGGTGACGTCGAGACAGCAAGGACTGAGAATGAGTCAAAGCTGGTGATCGACGCAAAGGCGCTCTACGACCTGCTGATCAAGGAAGAGGTCCAAGCATCAACAACTTCGGACAAACGAACGACAATAGAAGTCTTGGTGACCCAGGACAAGCTTGGATGCTGCAATGGCAAAACAACTTGGGTGTCCTCTGAGCTGCAGTACGCAGATGGCTTGACAAAGGAGTCTGCTGGCCAGCTACTTGCTGACAGGCTGCGTTCACACATCACGCGCCTCAAGACGGACGAGACCTTTCAAGCCTCCAAGAAGAAGGACGCTGCGACCCGCAAGCGCAACACCGAGATGTATGCCATCAAGAAGCCCAAGCGTGCCATGCAGGCGTTGTTCGCTTTGGCCAATGGCGTCTATGGCGAGATCTACAACAATGACAAGTGCGAGATTCAGGACAAGACCTACTCCGATGGCATGTTCTACCTGACCATCCTGGCCACGCTCTTCATGACGATCGTGACGATCTTTGCGGGCATGTGGTGGTGGCATGGCAGAGCTGCTACAGCTCATCCGGAACCCGACCAAGAGCAGGAGCCCGACAGCGAAATGGTGCAGCTACTTCGAGACGAAGTGAGCCACCTCCAAACGGAGCTGGATGCGCACCGAGCTGACAAGGTTCGACTGCAAGGAGCTTTGGACGACAGGATTGTGGACTACCAGCAGCTGCTCAAGCGCTACAAGGACTTTCAAGCAGATCATGGTCCTCAAGCTGCTCTACAATCAGTCCAAGCTGCCGCCAAGAACCCGATCTACAGGGATCAAGGCTCTCGCTACTGGCACTCGAACTACTACTGTGCCAAGAGCTTCACGGACAGGGAGATCTACGAGATCAAAGATGCAGCCCTAACTTGGGAGGAAGCAACAACAGACCAAGAGGAGCTGATCGAGCATCTACCCCTGCAAGGGCCTGGAAAATTGGCGACTTAGCCGATGCACGTGCCAGAGGAGAAGGAGTCTGACCAGACTTTTCTTTCTCTACTTTCGACCCGTGTGAGTTGCGTAATACACAACATGGGTTTGCACCTATCTTTTCCCTTTTGGTGGCTCTTTGGGCCCAACTGTTCGTAGGGAACAAGGGAGCCCTAGGGATTCAGAGACTTTGGCTGCGCTGACGCGCCCCCTGCCATAGCAAAAGGGCGCTTCCGGCTTTTGAGTTGTGCTGCACTTCGTGTGGCGGTTGCAACTGGTGTTTTAGCCCTGCTACACCAACAACCATGATTTCCGGTGAAGATTTTCCCTTAAACCAATCCAATGTGCCGCATCGTATGGCAGCGTGGCATTCGCATGCCACGTTGCTGTGCGTTTGAAGCATCGCCAAAAAAACGCCCGAAATTTTTGATGGTTTGAAGCATCATTTTCCCCATATTTTAATGGCCATGTTGAATCATGTTGAAAATATTGGGATGTTCCCCATTGTTATCATTGGACAGAGCTAAATCCACGATTCACGAGCGTCAAATCATGAAATCACAAGCAATCACATTGCTGTTTTGTCCCTTAATTCGTTGCTTCTAAATTCCAGCTCTTGATTCTTCAGCAACTATCTTACTGGTGCGCTTTACGTAGGGTTGCTGGATGGGTTGCTGGGGGTTGCTGGGATGATGAAATTGATAGGTAGCCAGTGGATCATTCCCATCCATTCCCTAAGGAAGTATAATTTGAAAATACAGTAATTTTCTTCGGGAATCATCCCTAAGGATAGTGTATGACTAAGCACCAGTACCCTCTGGTAATTTGTTACATAGCTATTGAAAATGGCCCAGTCGAAATAGTGGATTTACCCATGAAAAATGGTGGATCTTTCCATAGCTACGTTAGTTTACCAGAGGGTAAGCTATTCACTGATCACATTTTGGCTCAGCTCATGACACGCCTGGTCCTTATTGAGCTCGTTGAGCCGGAGCAAGTCCAAGCCCCAGGGAGGTCCCCAGAGTCTTGCCGGGGCAGCTGCATAAAACTATAAATATATAAATATTAATTAGACATATTGATTATACACATATATTCTTAACATATATACATAAATTATTGTACCATATATATATATATATATATGATATTATATATATATGTATATATATATATATAGTTGCATTTTTTTTTGGGGGGGGGGAGTGGTTGTTTTTAAACAATACTGTAGAATGTAGCATTTGATTTTTGATTTGCGTTCTCCTTCGGGTGGTAGGATTGACCCCATTTGTCTTAAAATAGGGTGGCAGGGTACTTGCTAAAATTCGATGGTGTATCAATGTTCATCATCACTCTCCAAAAATTATGAACATTGGCATACATACTGAATATATTGGGGGGCCCATCCCCCCATTTTTGGATGGAGTCCAATATTTTCTTATGAACAATTCCATGAAACATATCCATGAACGCCCATTTAATCACCATTGAATCACGACAAGACGACCCTTTATTTATCCTTTTGTACTTCAACATAGCCATGGTGAATCATTTTGAATGGGTAAATCACCGAAGTAAATGGGCAAACAATGCCGCCAAGTGTCAACGATTGGACCCCAGGAACCTTTGGCGATGTCCTTGGAACGCTCGGAAGCTGCTTGGGATCCCCAGGATGCCCCAGGATGGTTTTTTAGTGCCACAGAAGTTGGGGATATCATGGGATTTTCGAGTGGGAATGTCATGGGGTGATATCATGGGGATATCATAATGGGGATCAAATGGGATGTAGCCTAGCCAGCATTTTTTAATGGTTTGGTATGTGAAAATTGGGCATCTAAACCCCTGCTACATGGCAACATTTCTGGGCATTGACACATGATGATGTTTTAAAGCATCGAACTTGAAGGTACCCTGCTTTCAGACAAACCCATTTGATGAACCAATATAGCAGTGGTAAAACCAAACGGTTCCTTAGACCTTGTTTGTTTGGTTTTTGGATGTTTTTGGTGTGTGCTATTGCATTCGTCATGGTTTCGTTCGGCTGGGGCATTGCCCCCCGCCCGATGCTGAACCTCCGGGATGGCAATGGAGAAAGAGAGAGAGAGAGAGATCTATACACCATGATTACCCTCTGGTAAACAGCCACGTAACTATGGAAAGGTCCACCATTTTTAATGGGACAACTCACTATTTCGCCATTTTCCAGTTCGCTTTTTGTATGTTTACCAGGCCGGGTAACCACACCATTCGCTAAGGGTTCGCGACCACGATGAAATCAATGGGAAATCCCACCGCGGGTTTTTTGTGACTGGCGCTCAGGCAAGCACCCCATTTACAGACGACCTGACCTTGGTTCGCTGTGATTTTTGCTGCAGAAAATTTTGAGGAAACATAATATATATATAATATATAATATAAGATATTCCATATAATCTATAATATATATAACATAATATAATATGAATATGATATAACAGTCCAGCTAAAGATAGAATTGGCTGCATGAATCACTCAAAAATGATCTGAAAAAGCATTTTGTTCGACATATTCAGGTGCATTCAAAAACTGGTCGTTGTAGCCAGGAAACAACTTTAGTTGGCTGAAGTTTAGCACGTCAAGATTCTCTTTTGTGCAGCGAGGCTTCCCCGTCGAATATGGATTGCAGAGGCAAGGTGCATGTCAGGAATGGACAGGGCCAGTACATGGCAAATGGCAAATGCCAGCCATCCTGAAGTCTGTTGTTCACGGCTCTCCCCCAACTGAAGGAGACAACCATCACCACCACCATATACATGGCCCTCTTGACCGTTCGAAGGCATCGTTCTTTGACCGTTGGCAGATTGTGTGATCTCGCACGTGACAGAAGAGTGGGCAGAGTCCTGTTCTTCGATTTCATGTCGGAACTTGTTCATGGGGTTTCCTTGCTAGTTCTTTGGAAAATGTGCACGTCAACATTTGGAAGCCACTTCTTCTTGCAGGCTTTGGGGATTGGCAGCTTGAGCTTCGAGCCGGTGCCTTGAGGATGTTTCCAGACTCCATGTTCTCCCACCAAATAATTCGCTAGTTCGCCTTTCTGTTCGAGGCCTATTTTCAATCAGAAGTACAATGCCAAAAGGGTTGCCAAAGAAACACCCGGTTTCCTCTGCCTGCAGCGGCTGTTGCCCATTGTGACTCTTGGACCGCAGCATGCCACAGCCGTGGCCGGACCGCTGGGATGCACTGGGCTGGATGCACTTTGCCATCCCAAGGATTGGCTTGTTGACGGCTGCAGCAGCTGTAGTGGTGTTCTCCTCAAAATTCACCACCGGTGAATCGATGCTGTTGTGGTGACTGGCTGAGGTGGGCTACGTTAGTGAACTTCTGGGGGACCTGCGGACTGAAAAGGTAAATGAGCTCATTGTGGAAAGCTGAGTTTTGTGTTTTTTTTTTTTCCCATCTCCATCATTTGATTTTGCTTCGGATTTAAAGCAAAGCTTTGAGAAGCTTTGGATAGGATTTTAGCTTAAACATCGCCCAAACCCTATTTAATATTTTAAATCCCATTAAATCACCATTCTTCACTGTTCACACCACTGATCTGGTCCTGGTTCTCCTGGTGGGCCAAGGTCTCACGCGGATGGCTGATTGCTTGGGCGGCAGGTTGGGATAGGCTTTCGTAACGTGTCGCCACGTTGCAGTGCACTACACATATGCACGGCATGCAGACATACAGAAACACAGAAAGACAGACACACACAGAGACTTACATGCATAGATGGATAGATGGATAGATGCATAGATGTATAGATGCATAGATGGATAGATGCATAGATTTATAGATGCATAGATGGATAGATGCATAGATTTATAGATGCATAGATGGATAGATGCATAGATTTATAGATGCATAGATGGATAGATGCATAGATGGATAGATGCATAGATGGATAGATGCATAGATTTATAGATGCATAGATGGATAGATGCATAGATTTATAGATGCATAGATGGATAGATGCATAGATTTATAGATGCATAGATGGATAGATGCATAGATTTATAGATGCATAGATGGATAGATGCATAGATTTATAGATGCATAGATGGATAGATGCATAGATTTATAGATGCATAGATGGATAGATGCATAGATTTATAGATGCATAGATGGATAGATGCATAGATTTATAGATGCATAGATGGATAGATGCATAGATTTATAGATGCATAGATGGATAGATGCATAGATTTATAGATGCATAGATGGATAGATGCATAGATGGATAGATGCATAGATGGATAGATGCATAGATTTATAGATGCATAGATGGATAGATGCATAGATATATAGATGCATAGATGGATAGATGCATAGATTTATAGATGCATAGCTGGATAGATGCATAGATTTATAGATGCATAGATGGATAGATGCATAGATTTATAGATGCATAGATGGATAGATGCATAGATTTATAGATGCATAGATGGATAGATGCATAGATTTATAGATGCATAGATGGATAGATGCATAGATTTATAGATGCATAGATGGATAGATGCATAGATTTATAGATGCATAGATGGATAGATGCATAGATTTATAGATGCATAGATGGATAGATGCATAGATTTATAGATGCATAGATGGATAGATGCATAGATTTATAGATGCATAGATGGATAGATGCATAGATTTATAGATGCATAGATGGATAGATGCATAGATGTATAGATGCATAGATGGATAGATGCATAGATTTATAGATGCATAGATGGATAGATGCATAGATGTATAGATGCATAGATGGATAGATGCATAGATTTATAGATGCATAGATGGATAGATGCATAGATTTATAGATGCATAGATGGATAGATGCATAGATTTATAGATGCATATATGGATAGATGCATAGATTTATAGATGCATAGATGGATAGATGCATAGATTTATAGATGCATAGATGGATAGATGCATAGATGTATAGATGCATAGATGGATAGATGCATAGATTTATAGATGCATAGATGGATAGATGCATAGATTTATAGATGCATAGATGGATAGATGCATAGATTTATAGATGCATAGATGGATAGATGCATAGATTTATAGATGCATAGATGGATAGATGCATAGATTTATAGATGCATAGATGGATAGATGCATAGATTTATAGATGCATAGATGGATAGATGCATAGATTTATAGATGCATAGATGGATAGATGCATAGATTTATAGATGCATAGATGGATAGATGCATAGATTTATAGATGCATAGATGGATAGATGCATAGATTTATAGATGCATAGATGGATAGATGCATAGATGTATAGATGCATAGATGGATAGATGCATAGATGTATAGATGCATAGATGGATAGATGCATAGATTTATAGATGCATAGATGGATAGATGCATAGATTTATAGATGCATAGATGGATAGATGCATAGATATATAGATGCATAGATGGATAGATGCATAGATTTATGATTTATAGATGCATAGATGGATAGATGCATAGATTTATGATTTATAAGATGCATAGATGGATAGATGCATTAGGCTTATAGTGCATAGATGGATAGTGCATAGATGTAAGTTGCATAGATGATAGAATTGCTAGATTTATAGATGAATAGATGGATTAGATGCATAGATTATAGATAGATGGATAGATGGCATCGATTTATAGATGCATAGATGGGATTAGATGCGCATAGATTTATAGATGCATAGATGGATAGATGCATTAGATTATAGATGCATAGATGATAAGATGCATAGATGGATAGATGCATAGAGGGATTAGATGCATAGATGGATAGATGCATAGATGTATAGATGCATAGATGGATAGATGCATAGATGGATAGATGCATAGATTTATAGATGCATAGATGGATAGATGCATAGATGGATAGATGCAGAGATGTATAGATGCATAGATGGATAGATGCATAGATTTATAGATGCATAGATGGATGATTTTATAATGCAGAGATGGATAGATGCATAGATTTCTGATTTATAGATGCATAGTGGATTAGATGCATAGATTTATAGATGCATAGATGGATAGATGCATAGATTTATAGATGCATAGATGGATAGATGCATAGATTTATAGATGCATAGATGGATAGATGCATAGATTTATAGATGCATAGATGGATAGATGCATAGATTTATAGATGCATAGATGGATAGATGCATAGATTTATAGATGCATAGATGGATAGATGCATAGATTTATAGATGCATAGATGGATAGATGCATAGATTTATAGATGCATAGATGGATAGATGCATAGATTTATGATTTATAGATGCATAGATGGATAGATGCATAGATTTATGATTTATAGATGCATAGATGGATAGATGCATAGACTTATAGATGCATAGATGGATAGATGCATAGATTTATAGATGCATAGATGGATAGATGCATAGATTTATAGATGCATAGATGGATAGATGCATAGATTTATAGATAGATGGATAGATGCATAGATTTATAGATGCATAGATGGATAGATGCATAGATTTATAGATGCATAGATGGATAGATGCATAGATTTATAGATGCATAGATGGATAGATGCATAGATTTATAGATGCATAGATGTATAGATGCATAGATGCATATATGCATACATGAGTAGATGCATAGATGTGTAGATGTTTAGATGCGTAGCTGCTACATGCATGGATGCACAGACGTTAAAAACTATTCATACATTCAATATATATACATGGCGGACAGATGCGCACCCACCCACCCACCCACCCACCCACATACACACACACACATTCCTGCGCATGCGGCACAGGTTCTTAGATTTGTTAGCTTTACTAAGCTTGGTGCTGCAAAGTGGCTAGTTGCGAAAACGGGATACAGCACATCAACAATCCCAGTTCTGGGCAATGCGCCAGAATTTGTTATGATGACCGTCCTTGCGCTAGCTGCCGGCTTCCTTGTGTACCCCACGCCCGTTTTTGGCGCTTTTCAGCTGCTGCGTGTGAAATGAGCCGCTGCATTCTTGAATCAAAACAGGTACAGTGGAGACATCACTGGCACAAAATCTGCAGGGTGTCCACCTCAGTCTCGCCATCTCAGCTGACATAGCTTGCCACTGGAAGATTTCCGATTTGATCCTCGGACCCAGAGCTTTCACACCGTGTTTTCTGGGTCAAGTTAAAGCATAGGATAGGATAGGAGAAGTCACTGCAGCAACTGTCTGCAATGTCGTCCGTTCCCATGTTGGGTTTGCTAGGACTTCGCCAACAGGGCAGCCAATCCAATGCATCCAATGCATCCAATGCATCCAATGCGGCCGCCTCGGCCGCCTCGGCCGGGAAATCTCCAAATGCTAAGGTGTCTTGGCTGCCCAGCTTAGCTCGACAGCCCACCTCAGATGGGACCCTTGAAACCGGCAATGGCAACGATGGCGTTGGCAAAGGTGCTGCATCTGCGGTGCCAACGACCGTTCCAACACCCCGTGTGGCAGAGCCTCTTCCAGTTCTTCTGGGTCGAACACGTTTCAATCCTCAGCGCACCAGGAATGCTGAGTCAGAGGCTTGCGCACAAGCTGCTCGAGAAGCTTTCCTGGAAAGGCAAGCACGCAGGGCCAGTAGAGTGACCGGTTGAGTAGTTAGAGCATCGTTGCATTGGCTCGTCGTTGCAAGAGTTTTTCACGGGATTGCCTCAAGAGTGATCCTGCTTGGCCGGCTGCAGCTGAAGATGTACAGGAAATTGTTTGCAGCAGTGCTGTCAAGCACTGGTTGGTTGCCTTGCCTCGAGATCACTGCACTAGCGGTGATCTGCTGATGTTTGTGAGCCCATTATGCTGCACATAGTATTTGGGTCACAGCTTGCGTGCAAAAGACATGCTGAAACTTTGCAAACAAAGATATCCTTCTTTCTAGACCCGAGCGAAGTTTGAACGATCCATTCGTTCGAATTCAGATGCAAAAGACTGGCGCTCACGCCCAAAACAAGCTCTGGGGCTCTGGGGCAACTTATGTGCTGGTGCTTTGCCGGGTTTGGCAGCGAGACTTGAGGGTAAGAAAGATCTAGCAGAGGTCTACCCCCTTTTGTTATCTTTTGTTTATTTTGGTTCTCTGACCTCACTAAGGAAGATCCCATTTGGTTCTCCCATTTCTGTGTCTCCAGCCAGTGATTTCATGACCAAAAAGCAATGGCTTTTCCCAGCTTTTCTCCGTCCGAGGTCCTCGGGCATTCCGCAGCTCATCGGTTTGCTGAATGGCTGTGACCTGAAAGGCGAGTTTAGTTTAAGGTCGGGAGTCCCAGGCAGCCCCAGGAAGTCAGGAAGCCCCGGCCCCTGCGCGGTGTGCAAGGCCTATGAGAAAAGGCGTGATTCAGCCAATCTCAACAGATGCTATGGGATATTTGTATATCTATATATATAATGTAATAATAAATATTATATGATATTTATATAATATAATATTTATATAATATAATATTTATATAATATATTTAAAATTTATAATATATATTTATACAATAAAATGTTAAACATGTTACTCGTCCATTACTGCATGTGATGATTCAACCCTGGGAGATCTCATAGTTACGGCGTGACTCCTGCAGTTATGTCATTGTGGGATGCACCATGCCACGCAAGGCATGGCTTGGTCAAGTGGTTCGGTGTTTGCCTGGCGGTGGCCTCTGGCTTGGCAGTTGGGCCGGAAGGTCCCATGATCTTCATTGGTGCCTCAGCGAAGAGATCTTAGATGAGCATTTTTTGGCACACAGATTTTTCGAGATTCAAAAGCGCCACGAAAGTGAACCATTTTTTTTCGAATCCATTCTCCGTTGTTTTTGTTTTAACACTATGTATGCGTGTGCTTTCTAATTATTAAAGTCATGTTTTTCCTGGTCTCCAGCAGGTTGGTCTGTTTTCATGTTGAACTATTGGTTGCCAACCGTTGGCAGTGCTTTTCGTGATGTTCATCCATGTTCATCCCCTTTTTTTAGCCAAGTGCCAAGGTGCGTGCATCGGCTTCTATTGTTCTCGTTTGCCACAGATCTTCAGCACTCCACCTGCTACAGTTGGCCAGGATCTCAGATATCGGACTTGACTCGCTCGACACGGACGCTGATAGTGACGCTGATGTACTTCTGTGAAGATTGCCATCACTGACTCTGATGATTCTGATGTATTCTGTGACCTTCTGGATTTGTATCACCATTTTCTAAATCAGTTACGCCGAGTTTCCCTTTGTTGTTGGCATGAAGGGCATGCAGTGATCTTCAGGTGACGATGTCTACACGCGTGACTACACTTCCATTGGTGCGGCGTGTGGTATTGCAGCCGCCTTTCGTGCACCCATAGTACCTTGGCAGACAGTCACTGCAGTCAGGGAATGTATGGGGAAGAGTTGAGGGATATGGGATATCTATATAATTCTTATATACATATCCAATAATGTAATATAACCAAATAATATAATATAATATAATGTAAATATTTACACTATATATGCGATGCACTGTAGTTATACATGACACACGCACATATATATATATATATAAATGTATATATAAATATAAAAATAACTGTATACATATAAGTATAAATATATAAATATAAATAAAATTATACACATATAAATATATTAAAAAACATGAATATAACAATATAAATCTAAATATTAATATAGAAATACACACACATATATATATATATAAATATAAATAAATATAAATATAAGTGTTTTTCTCTTTTCGAAAGTTTGTTGTTTTCCATCAAGGCTGGAACCCTCTTCATTGTGGAGGAGGCCTCATCTCACTTCAAAAAGGAGCAGATGTCAAACATCTTCTATGGAGGTTGGGTCACGCATTGGATTTTTTTTGTTTGGACTGTTTGGGGTTTTAGATTGGGGTAGACCCTGAGCTATATATCTACCTTCTATGGATTTTTTGTCCAAGTTGGTGACTGTTGGTTCACTGGCACCAGCGCTTGTCTGATGCAGGTTTGGCTGCTTTGGAGGCAACATCCTTAGCAAATCATCAGCTGACCATATCCTTTGGTTCACCCCGAGAATCCCTGAGATAAGTTTGTCTGAACACATAAAGGTATGCCAAGATCCAGTGGTTGACCATCATTTTCCTCACATTTCAATGATTTTCAATGATTCTAGATAAGAATATACCATCGTATATCCCAGTGCTGGATCCAAGCCTGAGGTCATGTTGTTAGCTGGTGGTGCTGGATCTGTTTTGGAGTACAAGGCAGCCGTTGTCAAAACATCTCACCATGTCTGCAGAGTTGGCTGGAGCAGGTGCAAGTTGGTCCAGGTTGTAGCGACATCCCTTATTGGCCGGGCACTTTCAGCTCTCCATTGAGATATTTACGAGACATCCCTGAACAAATCATGTTCAAAATCTCTGGTTTCTCCCAAATCCCCAAACAATCACTCAGATCTTTTCAGATCTTTTCAGATCTTTTCAGATCTTTTCAGATCTTTCAGTGCTGAGGACCTTGATTTTCTGCATCATCGTGGGCCTTCTCTGTGGGCTTTTGGGAGCTGCTTTCAATGCCCTGAACATCCAGGTGGGGCGCCCTGTCTCACCAGCCGGTGTAGTACGGCGAGTCGTTGGGCGGCTCGGGGCAGGTCATGGTGTGGAGATCCAAATGGTGCAATGCATCGATGTCTGGGGGCCTCGGTGGGCAGGTGGCTTTGGGTGTTTGATCCATTTATCCTCTGGTAATTTAACATAGCTATGGAAAATGGCCATTTATAGTGGATTTACCCATTAAAAATGGTGATTTTCCATAGTTATGTTAGTTTACCAGAGGGTATCCCATATGAAAAGGTTCAAAGTTGGCAGGGGTGAGCTGTGGGAAACCACAGGACCCACAGCTCAGGGGTTCCCCAATGGCTTCCCCCTGAGGCCCAAACGCCGTGCGTTTGAACTGGTGCTGCTCTGTGCCTTGAGTTCCACAGCCTGGCTGGCCTCTGCCAGCATGTTCAGTGAGCGTGAGGTGGGACCGTTATGTTGAGGTTTCCTAAAATAGGGGTACCATCGGGGTACCCCCAATCAGCCAAATTAGATCAAATTAGACTATTTTAGTATCTTCAAACCCATGGTTTTGGGGTACCCACATTTTAGGAACCCCCCATGATTGCGCCGTTGCAGGGTTCAAAAGGATTGGATCGGGTTGTAAATCATTCACGCCACTTCTTGAAGGCCACTTCGTCGGTTCTCCTTCCGCAAAGCAGTGGTTGCATCAAGGATGACCTCAAGAACCAGGCTCCACCAGCTGCAGGTCTGTGTAGATTTGGCTTTGTCTGAAAATCATGTATCCCCAATTCCCCAAAATTCCAGCAGATCATCATTTCTCCCTATTTTCAGAGCCATGTGGGCGCCATGACTTCCACCTGGGTGTTTCTTGACGCGCCAGCTCATCACTGGATCAGCGGTGGAACCGGACCTCAAGAATGGTGGCCTGGCCCAGCGCCTGATGCCAGCCTCGTGTTTGTATGGCTTGCAAGTTGGGCCTGCTTGCAACGAGGCAACTGCAACGGGTACCATGGGGGCCATAGGGGTGCCATAGGGCCTGCCATATGCCATGCTACTGGGGTAGTGAGATATTCTGTGAGCCCAATCTGTTTAGAGGGACTGCCAGTCCTCTCTGATCCGATCGGAAAAAATCTCAGTTCTGAGCATATCATGACCAGCCCAGCAGGGACACAATGCAACAAAGCAACACTTTGTGAGACTTTGTACCCTCTGGCAATTATCATCACATTGCTAGTAAATCATCATTGTTATTCTTCATTGTTGATATAACAATAACTAGGTTATTGTTATTATTATAGCATACTATAACCATCATTCATTGCAATTTAATTGATGATTATTAAATTGATGGTTATAAAGTTATAACCATCCATTAATGTTGATTATTATAACTATCATCGGTTTTTAAATGGCCATTTAATGCATAACAATTTCCGATCCCCAGAGGCGTCGCCTTGGCACCGGAGCAGGTTCATGAGAAAGCCGCAACGGGTAGCTGGTACGCCAGGAGTTGCATCCAAGCTGCAGGGAAACCAAGTGAGTGAACTGCGTGAGTTTTGGCAAAAGTCCAACATGAAGATGTCCATTTGATGTCTGATTTGGTACTGTATTATAAGAATAAACGAATAAACTATAGAAATAATTATGTAGAAGCATCATTATCATGGTTCCCATGATTATCATGAGCTATCTAAGATCTAGTCTTTGCGCCCTTTTGTGTGGGTACAAGATGGTACAAATTCATATTCTGTAGGACGGAAATGGCTCGATTGGTGATTGTCTGCCGCTAGCTATCAAAATTTGAGATTCTGATTCTACGATTCTACAGCAGATCGGTTCTTCTTTCAACACACTGAAGAAGCTCCGATAGGTTGTGCAGCTGTAGGATTTTGCTATTGCTGCTATGGGCTGGACCTCTGCTGTAGGTGAACACTTCCACAATGAGAGCGAAGAAGAATTTTAAGGACTGCTGGCAGATAAGATCCGCTGGACCATGGGCCACAATATCTTGTGCCATTGGCTGAACCTTTTTTACGGTGGGTCTGTCTGAGAATAGGGTATATACCGATACCATTCCGATACCGCCTTCATGCCCCTTTCCATTGGTTAATCACACTTTTTCCTATCTCAAAATGGCAAAAAAAACTTGGGGCTTGTCTAGTCAATAATTTTCAGACCATTTCAGAGGAAGATCTTGGAACCACACTGGCTGTCCTTTTCACCTCATGCACAGCTCTGTTTGGCCACCTCCTCTCCCAATGGAGAGTAGGATGTAGTCATGATGTAGTCATGATGTAGTCATGATGTAGTCATTATAGTTGAAATTAGTTGAGTAATGTTTTGACATGTTTGGACCATTTGGCCATCTTTTTTCAGCGGTAGGACTATTGTTGCAGCTTCACCGACTCTGCTGCCCTGGAGAAGGGCATTTTTCAGGTGCCACGGTTCGTTGACGTTCGGGGACACGGCGGACACGGTGAGGTCGTTGGACCATCGGCCCATCGGCGCCGCCGAGGTGCCTGGCAATGCATCCTGCGCGATACAGCTGGGGAAAGCGGCTCCAAGCCTGACTGAGGAAGCAGGAGACAGTCTGACTCCCAAGCTGGACCTGGAGATGTTTTCATGACCTGGACCTTGCCTTTAGATAAAATAAGTCTTTTGACGCATTTGAATATTAGATAATTATATATATATCCTCTATAGGTGTTATTCTAATGGAGTTGCATCCATTTCATTCCTGAGACTTTTGGATTAGAAGATGATGACAAGCTGTGCCCGAGGCTTTAATGCAGTTGGCTTGCTGAGCTTGGTGCCGTTCAAGACGGCTTGCAAAGGGCCTAGATGCTTCCTTTGCACGTCAGTACACGGCATAGTTTTTTCCGAAAAGATAGAACAGATTAGAACAGTAATTTCCCACTAGGTAATATCTTACTTTTCTATCTTTTGTTGGGTTGCTATATTAGATAATGCCATGTCGATGTTCCATTTTGTTTTTTGTTCGGTTTCTGAAACAGATGCCGTGTGTAATCATGTGTGCACTGCAAGAACGCCATGAGGTCAGAATCTGTTTGATCGTGGCATGCCCCACGCTGCTTGAGACCCTGTCCGCTTTGGATACGGCAGAACCAAATGCTGTCTACATTGAACCTTTGAATCAAGTTTCCATACGTTTCCTATAATTACTAGACATTTGTACTGTAATCCGGCTAGAGATGTTTTGATTGTTCACACTGTCAAGCCCACATCAGGTCACACTAGAGGCCATGGGTGTCTTCCTCGTACACTCCCCAGACCAACGATGATCAACGCATCTCGATGCCACGCGATGCCACCCACGCGATGCTAAGGTGTTATTCTTCATCTTGGCCGCGCTCACCGCAGGGTCTGCAGTACCTTCTGGTCTCCTCATGCCACAAATGGTGCTTTGGCTAATCCCCAATTTGGAGGATTCCCCCAGGGTAGCACATCCAATATATCCAATATATCCATTGATTCCACTGGAACGGCTATAACCCCATTATATAATATCATATAATATCATATAATATCATATAATATCATATAATATCATATTATTTCCCCATGATATCGCAATTGTGTCGAAATTATATCTCCGTTAATATATCCCAATCATATCCCAATCTGCCGCCGATCCAAGGTCATTGGTGGGCTGCTGGGACGTATGTTGGTGAAGAGCCCAGTACCACACCTGAACGAAAGACGTTTGGAATGTGAATCCCGGAGAAAATGGTAGCATACTCTCTGGTAATCAACCGCGGCAATGGACAATGACAATTTCCTATATATAAATGAAGGCTTTAATTAATGGGATTACTGTATCATCTACAACTGATGGATTTTCCATTGCCACGTGTGATGACCGGAGGGTAAGAAGCCAAAACAAGAGATTCGACCAGAAATAAAAGGAGAGTATGGGATAGTTACAGTTAACTCTGGATGAAAATAAAGATAGGCCGTTCAATTGAGAGGCTGACCATTCTAGTAGCAAACGATCACTGCCACTGTTGGGGGGTACTGAGTACTGAAACCATTTGTAACCCTCTGCTGCAGAGAAGTGGCCGATGCAGAGGCGCTTTTGGCGATGAAGATCCCAACGGGCCAAGTTGAAGGAATTGTTTGGGCAAAATCGCAGGGGGCCAGAGTTGGCCACAGGTCGAAGAAACAGCAGAGCTGGAAGCCTTGTTCAGCCATGGCTGATGCTCTCATCACTCACTCTTTCCTGAGGTATCAGCTGCTGTTCGATGAAGGCAGGAGACGTCCTGTCATCCTTCTGTTCCGTGCCAGAACTTGTTAGTGTAGTGGTATGTATAGGGATTGTGGATAGACCATTGTAATATAGGGATTATAATGGATCATCCATGGATCATCCATGGATCATCCTATTTTCCACATTTTTCCAGGACTTAATTGCCGGTTTGCCCGGCTTGCCTTCAGTTGCATGATTCCACATGATCTTGTGCACTTGGACAGAGGTCTCTTGCCGGGTGACCCTTCGATGGTCTTTGGCACCACGGGTCTTTTGGATCCAGGGTCCTTGGCCTAGACCGAACATGACCCAACCAGCTTCGAACAATTCTGCAACGCCGTGCCAGTCTTGGCCAGTGAGGATTGGTGCTCTCATTGGAGCGGCTGCTTTTCTGGGAGGAAGCGGTCGTGCTGCCCCCTCAGCTTAGTGGTCACGGTGACCAAAACTCTGAGTGATTTATTATTTCTAGATATTTCTAGGGGGTTAGGGCGGTTAGGGGGTTATCGGAAGGAAAACCCATCAACAATTTTTTTCTACTCAACGAACTAGTTTCCAAGGTCACTCTATTTACGACGATCATGATGGTGGAGATTACCGGAGACCCAGTCTTTTTGACTCGTTTGAGTGGCAGGGCAGCCTGTGGGTGAGCCATACCCAGATGCCTGGTGCTGCGGTGAGCCTGTTGGTTCTTCGGTTTGTTTGCCACTCCTGGCAGGCCATGATTTTTCTGCAACAAAAAACTATAAAAAACTTGACCTCAATGGCAGGTCATGATTTTCCCAGTGGGCTTTGCCACGATCTTTGCTGTTCTCATGGGCAACTTCATCAATCATGGTCTGTACCATTCGCTGATTGATGCCGCTTGGTCTCAAGGGCTATCCAAGGGAATCAGAGCTCTAGAGGGAGCATCGATTGGCACGTATCATGTCAATGCGGCTTTGGTCTGAAAATCAGATGCCTCATTTTTTTCGCTTGATCATCATTTTCCATGTCATGATTTTTTTCCACAACTGTGGAGAGCGAGGGTTTTCAAGCATTTTCAGACACTCATAATATGCTTCGCTATGCTTCGCGAAAGCTTGGCAGGTGCAATCTACTCCATACTTGCCTGATACCTGGACAGCAGGTGCGCTGCCTCCCGGCATTCAGGTGAGGAGCTCAGGAGGCAAATTCGGACGCAGGAGGACTAACGTATCATACGGCTTGAAACATGCTGAAGCACCAAAAAAGTTCATCAATGTCAGCAAGAAAATTGCTATTTGCATGCTTTTGCTGTGGTTAAACAATATATATATATTATACACATCTAACATACGTAGTTAATTTGATGTGATATCAAGATATATCAAGTATTATCATCAAATCGCGATTTTGCACCATTTGCCCCCCAGGTTGCTATGTGCTTCCCAATTTGATCATTTGACGACATGGCCGAGGTAAGAGATATGCGACCGCAGAATCCACCCATCATGGTCTCCCTACAGCAGGGCCGAAAAGGTGTTGAGCAAGCCCTTGAAGGTGCCCATACCCAGGGCTCGCTTAAAACGCTTGACGCAACGCAAAACAACGTGGTTTTGCTATGTTTTGCTGTAGATCTTTGGAAGATTTTGGAAGTTTAAGCAACATTCGAATAGTAGGATCAACAAAGATCAATAGGGATATATAAAATTGATATATTGATTGGGATATAATATAATATATAGTATCCCTATTGATATTTGATTGGGATATGTGGGAGAAGATTTATCATGGGATCATCATGGAAATATGGCTGGAACATGGGCCAGCTATAGTCCGATGACCACCTCCATTTACTTCGGGGATTTTCCCAAATGTGATAATTAATACCTTCCCCCCAATATTCAACACCTCCACAAATTGACAAAGTTTTGTAGGGGATTATCTTTGAGACATGATGTCTAATCTTAGGCGGATGGGATGATCCATAGTGTATACCAATATCAATATCCCACTGTATGTGATGACATTATATAGATTTATATAGTTGATTGCTATATAACTCTATCTAAGCCATTAATTAATATTCATGAAGAATACTTAATTATACTTAAGTGCTTAAGTCTCACTGGATGGTCTGCTGATGGGCTGCAGCGACCCCCGGCGCGCCGATAGGAAATGACTTCACGGGCTTCCCCTTAGTGGATGAGAGGAGTGATGCCGATGGCAACAAACATGTGGTTGCCGCATCCTCGGGCGAATTTCCAGCATTTGATTCGGATGTGATGGGAGTACTCTGGAGGCTGTGCAGCCAGGAACAGGGTTGAAGCCGCCTGATGTCTGCTGAGATGCTGAGGTAGTTGGAATGTGTGACAGAAAGGATCTTGAGGCACTGAGCCCTCTACGACACTTTGGGAATGGCAACAGGAAAAGAAATGGAAAAGAAACCGGGTTAGCACCGTCTCATACTATACTACACGTAAAATTCACTGTATATGATTACACACACACACACAGATATATATATATATATACGTATATATATATATATATACATATCTATATATATACATATCCATATATTTATTTCTATATACACATATCATACATAGTTATATGCATATCGAAGTGCCATTTTTAGCAAACATTTCGTGCCAGGAACTGCTGCGAAGCGGTCGAGAAATCACTGAGGTGAGGTGGCAGCCTCAGCTGGAGATGGGACTTCCCAGCTGGTAACTTTTGTCAACGGGAGATCTTCAGGATCCAACAGATGGAGGTACCATAATGTACCATATTTTGGGCCATATTTTGTGGGGATATCCCCTGAAATTTAGGCCTGAAAAATAGGCCTTAAATATGGTAGGTACCTCCAATTTAGGTTCCTGCAATGGCCATTGATTTTGCCATACGCCAAGTTTGAAGAATTCCTCGAACTTGCATCCAGCTGGAGTCTCAGGGGGTTCAGCTGTGGTATGCTGTGGGAGAAGCGGGGCTGCTTCTCCTGCTTCGGCTGCCATTGAGGTCACAGTGAGAGATGATTTCCCTTTGCAAAGTGCGTATCAGCTCTTCAAAAGTATGGACAGCTGATGGCCATTCTTCTGGGTATTTTTCGCTTTGCATCCGTTGAACAACGTTTCGAAAAGGGCTCCATCCGTACTCGCACCACGAAGAGCTAGAAAATGTATGAACATGTTTCTTGCAGGACATGAAAAATCTGGTGGTTGTGGACGACAACCACAAACCACTGGCTGTTCTCCAGCTTAGTTCTCGTGTCGGAAATCAGTGCATGGCTGAACGTGCCAAGTAGCATTGATTCGACAGGCAAAATTGCAATAGCCATACGTTCCCAGAGATGGAATTGATTCAAGGGACCATCTACAGGAACCTTTTCCTGTCATTATTTAGGCTAAACACCATTGAAACCCATGATTTCTGGTAGATTTCTGGTAGATTCTCCCCCAATCGACGAGACCCGCGATCCGTTGCTCAGGTCATGACAAGATTCGCCTTTCTGGCTTGGAGAGTTGCAGATAGGTGAGCTGAGTCTGTGAGAAAAAGATTCAACATGTTTCTGTGCCAAATAGAGAACGAAATCCAACAATAGAATGAATCATGTAGCATAATTATTATAATCGAAGGAAGTTTAGAAGTCAAACTTCCGACAATATGGACGGATGGAATAGCAGAGGTGGGAAGAGTCAGCGAAGAGAAGAGAAGAAGAAAGAAGATCAGAGAAGAGAAAGAGTCAGAGGAAAGAAGATTCAGGTGCGCGAAAAGGTAGAAAAGTCGCGATTCACTGTTTTTCCAATGATTTGTGGCTCCGGCGGGTCGAAAAGTAGGCTCGCTAAAGCGGCGGGTGGCCAGATTAGAGATGAGCAATTGCACGCCGTTGTGGCGCGAAGCACATTTCCAAGTCAAAATGTGCAAAACACCAGGTTCGGAGCACTTTTGGAAGTTGAGATGTCGAAAAAGCGCACGCCGTTGTACTACTACGAGCACTAGTGCTAGTGCCAGTGCTAGTACTAGTTCTAGTACTAGTACTACTACTACTACTACTGCTACTACTGCTACCACTGCTACTACTGCTACTACTGCTACAACTGCTACTACTGCTACTACTGCTACTACAGCTACAGCTACATCCACAGCTACAACAACTTCAACTACACTACAGTACATTGCACTACACTACACTAACTACACTACACTACACTAAAACTACAATGACAACTACAACTGCAACTACAGTACGTTACACAACACAACACAACACAACACAGCACAGCACAGCACAGCACAGCACAGCACAGCACAGCACAGCACAGCACAACACAACACAACACTAATTACATCTAATTACACTACACTACAGCTACAACTACAGCTACAACTACACTACGTTGCACTACACTGCACTACACTACATTACACTACACTACATTACGTTACAAGTGCCACTACAACTACATTACGTTGCACTACACTACACTACACTTCACTTCACGTCACGTCACTTCACTTCACTTCACTACATCACACTACACTACTTCACTTCACACTACATTGCGCTAGACCACACTCCACTACTATACTTTTCACCACAGTACACAACACTACAGCACACTACACCGCACTACATTACACTACAGTAATTACACCGCACCACAACTACAACTGCAACTGCAACTGCAACTACACTACACTAATTACATTACACTAAAACTACAACTCCATTACATTACCCTACAACTACAACTACGTACAATTTTTATTACACTACGCTACATCCAGCAGTGTGGGTGAGGTAACCATTGCAGCCACTCCAAAAAAGACAGCGCCAACCACCTTTCGGTCCATCAGTGGATTCGCCCTGCCATCCATGCATCGCAACAACCAACCTTTCCTATAGTGTCCTATTTTTGAAACTTCCGCCACCGCCTTGTGCAGTACTACTGGTAGGTGTGTATTTTATACATATTGATTAAAGAAAAATCGAATAATTACACATACCTGCATGAGCATGTTTCTACCTATTCGGAGGCTTTTGCCCATGTTTGCGCAATTTTCTGGGTATGTGGTAGTTGCAGTATTTTGAGTTCTTGTTTTCAGGGGACATCTTGGCAGAATTCCAGATTGGACACATGCCCCCTTGGTTGTAGACTAGTTGAATCACGTTGAATCTATGAGATTGGGTTTAGCTTTTCCATGTTCAGTGCTCATGTTCGGGTGGCAAGATAGCAGTTATTTGGCGGGCCGACATGCCATACACTTGAGGGTGCCAGCGGATCGCTTGCAAGAACTCCATCATCGAGAAAAACACAGGTACACGTGCCCTGCAGTCTGAGTTTGCCAGTGATGCAAAGAAGGAACAGTGAAAGCAACATCAGCAAAATCATGACAGCTGAACGGAACGAATCATGCAAAAAAAAAATGCAGGGCGCAACATTCAGATAATCCCATCCCACCCCCCAAAAATTTTCCTTCATCAAAGGGGGTCCCCCCAAAAAATATCCCCCAATTTTGGAGGGCCAAAAAATGGGCCCATTGAACTCCTCTCGAAGGCGATATCTTCGCAGCAACAGCAATTGTCTCAGATGGGGTCAGGCTGTAGCATCAGGCTTAATGGATCGAGGCAACATGTATACGATATAGACACCTACACACATACATACACACGCACACACACATATATATACATATATAATATATTATAATATAATATAAGCACATATGCATATATACTACCTTCATATAGATGCATATGTTCATTTTTGCATCATCAACTTTTGTTTCGTGGCAAAATCTGGCAGAAAGTGCTGATTGAAAGAGCCGAAGCCATTCGTTTTTGATGTTTTTTGGATGGCGTTTAAAATCTCCGAATAATCTCCATCCTGCAATGACCTGATTGTGTTTGCACTGCAGCAAGTGGAGCTGCCTGCCCAGCCTGTTGAACAAGGCCGGCTTTCCGGATCTTCCGCGTCGGGATCTGCCACGTCGCGATCATTGTCCCAAATGGAGTCTCAGAATGAAGCCAGGGAATGCCCGGAGCTAAGCTTAATCACGAAACTGATCTTGGAGCGTATCGCTGCGCCATGCCATCGCTAAAACCTACCTGTAAAATCTTGTGCATGACAAGTGGCCATACATCAAGACATGCGGGATCCGTTTTAGCACCTCCGGCATCCCTGACCCGATCAGGATCTGCTGAACATGTCCAAACTGAGCGCGCCTTCGTGCGCACTGGTCTTGGTTTAATGTCTACTGAAAGGCCATTGCTGGCAACCAGCAGGGTTTGCTGAGCTGATGAGATTGGAAAACACTTGGTACTGGCATGTGCCCCTACAGGTTTGGTTCCTATGGAATTCTGAAGCGTTCAACAGGATCAGCCACTGGACTGCCATCCGGCCGAAGGGAAGGTATGGAAAGGTGAGGTACAACGCTTGAAAAGGACATTCCCATCGGCAAAGCCATCCGATAGTGGCGAATAACGAATGGCCCTTGATGTATCTTGAAAAGATCCAGGGAATTGCTCTCAGGAGCTCTGATTAGGACTTTGCCAGAAAGGGCTTTGTTGGGAGGATTGGGATGATTTGATGACAACGACGATTCCGATGACGACGACGACGACGAGGATTACGACGACGACGAGGAGGATGATGATGATGACGACGGTAATGATGACAACAACGATGATGATGATGATGATGATGATGACGATGATGATTTTGACGATGGTGATGGCGACGACGACGAGGATGATGATGATGATGATGATGATGGTGATGATGATGATGACGATGATGACGATGATGACGATGGTCATGGTGACGACGACGACGACGATGATGATGATGATGACGTTTTTTTTAGTTGATAAATATTTGTTTTTTATTATATAATGTTGAGTTGTCCGGGGTGGCTACAGAAGGGTCTTTTGCCAATATCTAAAAATACAAAAAATACGAAACAAATACAACCCAAAAATACAAAATCAGAACTGCAGGATTTGGAAAATACAAGTGGTTGGTTTTGTATTTTTTTTGTATTTTGGTTCCTGATTTCCAAAAGTGAACACGGGGTTGGCTCTCTGGCTTATTTTTGATTTTTTTTTTGGTATTTTGTATTTTTAAAAAGTTTGCGTTCGTATCTTTTTTGTATTTTGTATTTTAGAGCAATTGCATTCGTATTTTTTTTGTATTTTGTATTTTAGAGCAATTGCATTCGTATTGTTTTTGTATTTTTTTCGTATTTTTTTTGTAAAAATACAAAAAAATACGAAAAAAATACAAATAGAATACCAAAGAAATACACTTTGTATTTTTGTATTTTTTTTTTGTATTTTTCAATTACGTCCAAAAATGCAATTTGTATTTTTGTATTTTTTTTGTATTTTTCCAGTCCTTCACAGATTGCACTTGTCCTTTTGTATTTTTGCGTTCTTTAGACATGCCGTCAAAGAACAAAACCGCGAATCCATCAATGTATGTTGTATTTTCCTTTTGTTGATAATTTTGCCCTGCTCAGTGTTGTATTTTTTTTGTAATTTGGAGTTGTATTTTTTTTTGGGAATTTTTAATGATTACAGGGTTCACAGTCTGTAGCAGACCTGGGACAACTCAAATATAATTATTATGGTTGATGATTAAAGATGTTTATTGATGCATGGTGATGCATGATGATGCACGATGATGAATGATGCATGATGATGAATGATGCATGATGGTGATGGTGAATTCCTCGATTACTGCTAATGATGATGGGTGGTAATGAATGATGATTGTTGATGCATGATGAAGCATGATGACGAATGATGACTAATGGACGATGAATGATAGTAAATGATGAGGATGATGACGATGACAATGATGATGATCGTGATGATGATGATGATGATGATGCTTATTATGAATCCCTTCCCCCTATTACTTAACACCCCCACAAATAACAAAAACTAGGGTCCGTGTCCAACTTTGGAAAATTTGAGGTTGGCCAACTTTGATTTTTATTTGATCCCCTTTAGAAGACAATTCAAAAATGAAACTACCATTTCAGGGTTTCACCCCCTAGTGATAAAAACTAGTCAGCGCCGGGGTGTTTTTTATTAGGGTCCGTCCTTTAAGGTCGAGAAAAAATATGGTATGTTGAGGTTTTTAATTTACTATTAGGGGGTAACTTCGAAATCCAATTTTTGGCAATATCTTAATTAGATTTTCAAGGAGATCTAATGGTTTTTGAAATAGAACACATATTTTTTTACACGGGTTTTTAATTTACTATTAGGGGGAACTTCGAAACCCAAGTTTTGGCAATATTTTAATTAGATTTTAAAAGGAAATCTCATCGATTTTGAAACAGAACAAACTAGTTTTTTATATTTGGGTGTTAAATTTACTATTAGGGGAAAGCTTCGAAATCCAATTTTTGGCAATTTTTAAAAGGACATCTAGTCGATTTTGAAATCGAACAAAATAGTTCGAAATCTAATTTTTGGCAATATCGTAATTAGATTTTAAAAGGAAATTTAATCGTTTTTGAAATAGACAATTTTTTTTACATTAGGGTTTTTAATTTACTATTAGGGGGAACTTCGAAATCCAATTTTGGGCAATATTTTGATTAGATTTTAAAAGGATATCTAATCGATTTTGAAATAGAACCAAGTAGTTCTTTGCATTAGGGTTTTAAATCTAGTATTAGGGGGAACCCTAATAATAGATATATACCCACTAATAATAAGAACTACCTGATGTGTTTATTATTTCGGGGGGAGGCGTTTAGTATTACGTAGAGAAAGAAGGGATTATTGTTTTTATTGTCATCGTTTTGATGAATCACAAATACTTATTACTATCGATTACGAATAGTTCCGATGCATCCTGATTTTTCACGTGGAACTATGAATAACTATTATAATAATAGTTATATATGAATAACTATTATGATTCAAATTATGATGCATTATGAACTTACTTTGGTGACCATGAGTGTCCCCCCAAAACCATGGCCCCCTGGATCGGATCTCAAGGTGCCCCGCTATTGTTTTTAACAGGCTGTGGGGGTGCGCAAATTGCAACATTTCCTGTGCAAACAGAGAGTTTTTTTTGTTTTGGTGTTCTATGCCTTGGAAGAGACTTTGATACTTGTTTGTATTATCTGAAGGTTGTTTCATAAGACAATGGAACATTCCCTGAAGATAGAATCCCTTGATGGACGCACCACTTTCTTTGAAGGAGTAATTTTGTACAATTTCCCCTTCAATGCGAATGACACAGTTTGTTAAAAATGGATAAAACTGGTATATTGTTGTTGGATACTAGCGAAATCATTTCTTTCAAGAAACAGGTGTCCTTTGAAGCCATGGTAAAAGAAAACTGACATTATTCAACATAAACACATCCTTAAAACAACAGCGATATATACTGTATATTTATATATATATATATTTATATTATATATAATATATATATGTTATTTTCAAGAATGCTGATTCTTCACAAGAATGAAATACCATTCCGCATTAAAGGAACATTGCAACCTATAATTTTGAAGAAACATCTATCTCACTTGAGAGGAACAAAACACGTTTTGACAGAGATGCTGTATGTCAAAAACACTGCTAATCCTGTGCGTCAGAATATTGTCCTTTTCTATACTGGACATCAATTGACATGCATATTGCATCATATTACACTTCGCAACATGAATCTTTAGTTGCGATGCTTCGGACATTTTAAAGTTTCTGGGCACAAAAATTCTTTGACACATTTCGACATCGCCTTGAAAGACACGAATCTGGAATCTGGCGTTTCCCAACAGAAATTCGTTGGAATTCTATGAAGAATTTTCACGACACACCAGCCACTGCAGCATGTGGCTGTCTTGTTGTGTTGGGAAGTTTTTTAGTAGATTGGTCACATTGGAAAAAAGAGTCAAGGAGACTGGGCTTTTAAAAGACACATTTTGTCTAGTGGGCATGAAGACATATTCTTTGTTGACCTAAATAAGATTGATTACACATTCGAGGAAAAGTGACGCAAGAGTGCACTCCCACAGCGGCCAGCCCTCTTTTTTTTCTCCCCCCAGTGGCAAAGCCACGTTCGGTTGAGGCGCTCTGTTGGATGAGGCCATTAGGCAAAAAGAGTGACGAGATGGGATCCTTTAGGTCATTGGGTAGGAACCAACCAGTACACCGAGGAAGTGTGGGCCACGAGGTTTTGGAGGGACACCGAACAACTCATCCCCGCTTTGTTATGGTTGCTCAAGGGTGTCGCAGTCAATAGAACACAGAAATGGTGTTGCAACAACGCCAGCAGCGAACATTTGCCAACAATTCCTCCTGGCATGTGCCGCAGATTTACGGTACAATGAGCATGGAATATCAATGGAATCAGAAAAAGGACAGAATTTCTCACAACTTTCAGACTATTTCACACTTCAACAGCCATATTCCAAGGTAGGAAGGACTTGCTGTCCAAACCCTTGCCGTCGCCGTACAGAATGGAGGGATGCTGTCCATCAAGCGGATCAACCCGAAACCTGGAAGCAGGACAGTGTAGACATGTCAGGAATGTCATTGCGTGATACGCGTTCCAAAGATAGTTTTATCACATGTTATGTTCTGTCCTCCATCATCATTGGGTATCTCGAGAGTGCTTAGACCTTGGCCAATATCGTCCGTGAATATCGCCACGGTTGTGTCATTGACGCGCCTAAAAGGCGCTGGCCGCGGTGCAGGAGCAGCGGAGATCTTCAAACTTCTCGGAGCAGAAAGCCGGGAGACAAACATGATGCAAGGTGACAGGGGGCATCGGGGGGCCACGGGGCATCCACACCAGCCCAGGGTATGCCATGGCCATGGCATATTCCAAGCTGAGGTGTGTTTTTTAAAGACGATCACTCAGCCTGGAAAATTGCTTCATTTTGGGGATGCTGGTAAACCCAAGGCCATAGGCCACCAAAATCACTGTTGTCATGGGTGCTATGTTTACCATTCCCAAATAGTACTCGTAGTTGTTTATTATGGCATTGGGTCTCCCACATTACTGTCATTACTGTACATCTTTGATCCGTCGGAGGCATACTCTAACGGCTTTGATCAACAGTGATGTCAACCCGGATGATCAACCCCCCTGCGCTGTTGGATTGCGGGAGACCGTTTTAGTAGGAGATGATCACTCTTTTCCGGGGCATCCTTTAATCGAAGAAGGTTTATTATTCCGGGGTTGACATTATCAGGTCACTCTTTGGAGTAATGTTGGTTCCTGATTAGTGTGAGGCCCCCCCCCTCTAAACAATATCTGGACTCTCTTTAAAGTGGAAAGTCAAAAAAAATCATCCCAAGAGAAAAACAAATCCTCACTTAAGTAAGGATTTCAATTGGCTACAATTGAAATCTAATTAAAACTGTTTTTTTGCGGATGAACTTGTGGTACTTGTAGTACTTGTAGTATTTGTAGTACCTGTAGTACTTGCTGTAGTATTTGTAGTTCTTGTAGTACTTTTTCAAAAAAAAAGCTCTCCCACTTTTTTCCCACAAAAGTGAACCCTCCAAACAATACGTTTCAGAATAATTTGGAAAAAATTGCCACAATAGCGAACCTAGCTACTAATCAGAGACCGACATTAGTCAACTATGTAATGTGGGTAAAACAATAATAAAACATCCCCCAGTCATCACCATTTTTATAGGTGGTATGTTTACCATTCCCAGTCATGGGTGGTTTATGACATTGTTTTACCCACATATACCCACATTAGTATACTTCTAAGATGTTCTAAGACATTATCACTGTTTCAATTTTTGCAAGCCAACTCCTGCAGCGTGTCGGACGGAGCTGCCAAACATAATAAGGGAGGTTAGGCAGCCGGTCCCATTTATATCACTACACATCATTCAAATCCGCACTGTAGAAATGACTGTTATATAGATTTATAATGATTTATATAGATATCACATCGATATCATAGTTTATAGATCTATTGGCTGTTGTGATTCGGAATACAAATGATCGGTTCTGCTGCTCAAATGATGAACGCAAGTGCGCCAGGAACATTTCAGTCATCGCGCAGTATTGGAAAAGCATGCAGCACCTGCGGCTCGGTACCTGCAGAGTTTTGTTTTTGCATGGTGCCACATTTTATCAGCGCCTGCGATCATTTTTGCATCCAAGGCGATCTCTTCCCTGGTTCACGCCATCTGTAGTGCCCATCGACTTGTTCTTTTTCCGACGGATATTTTCTAGGCGCGACATGCCATGGCCCTCCAGGGCAACCGAAGAAACTTAGAAGGATCTCAAGGCATGGCCCACTGCTTATCTCAAAATAGCTATTGAAAATGGTGGTTTATAGTGGATTTACCCACTCAAAATGGTGGATTTTCAACAGCTATGTTAGTTTAACCCTCGGTGCCGTGCCATCTTTTTTTCGAAAGCCAGGCTGTACAGCTGCTCGGTTGCAGTCGGGACTTGGCCATCGTGTCGATGCCGGGTGATTTCTGGAAATTTCTTGGGAAATTGCCTCAACACACTGAGATGTGTTTCAAACAATTCTTGGGATTGGATGGGCTTAGTTTTTCGCAACCTTTGGTGTGTTTTTTCGTTGGTTTTTCCGGATCAACTTCAAAAAATACCTAGGCTTATTCCACCAAGCATGTTTTGCACTTCAGCCGTGTGCGCCGTGTGCATGGCCGAGGTCAGCACGGCGATCAGGGAGAAGTTCCAGTGAGCGTTTTCCAGCGCAGCGTGGTGAGATTGTTTCGGCTCATGAAGATGGACCGACAGGTGGCCGCGTCCAGTCGGGCCGAGATGGGAACATCATCGGATGGGTCATTTTCCATCGCCATGGTACTGAGAAGGGCCGCACTGGGGATATCATGGGGGTATCGTTTAGGATGGATTGTTGGGATATGTTGGGATATGTTGGGATATGTTGGGATATGTTGGGATATGTTGGGATATGTTGGGATTATGCATCTGAAATTGGGATTTAGGATCTTTGTTTCTTTACAACCACCCCCCTAGTCATGAACCTTTTGGCCAGCAACAAACATGCCAAATAGGGATAAACAGGGGCATATCGCCATTTCATAAACTACAACCGTTGGGCAATAGGAGATGGTGACTATTGTGGAACCTCATGGAACCTCTATTGATGAAATATGATAAAACAAAATCATTCATAAATGGTGATTTTTCATGCGGTTTATGGGATATTATTTTCAATGTGATGTAATGGAGATCGACTTACGGGATATTTTTGGGAGATTTTTGGGTTCAAAAACCGCTGTTTAGGAAGATGTACTCTCTGGTAAACTAACATAACTATGGAAAATCACCATTTTTGAAGGGAAAATCTACAAACAAATGGTCATTTTCAATAGCTATGTTAGTTTACCAGAGGGTACTGTATTCAATTGTTCCGAGCAATCGCTCCGTGAATCAGAATCTCAGCGTGATCCGTAGGCCGATGATTTCTCGGCGGACGAATATGATGTGGATGGTTCTGGTGCTGTGGGCTGGTACGAATTCGTGACGGTTTGGCGGAAGGCGGTGCCTTGTTGGAATTCGTGACTTTGGTGCTGCCAGTGAGATGTTGACATAGGCTTTGAAAACGGTTAATTGTGGATGTTAATTACACTGGATGCTGGCCCAAACGCACCAACGGTACCCTGACTTGAAGCTATATCCCCTCGAAACTTGCGTTTCTTGCTGGAATTGCAGCTACTGCATGAGGATGTCTCCGTCAAATTGTCACTACCCGAGCGCTTCTTTGTGCTGATGGAAGAGCCAACTTCATCCTTTGCTGGGGTTGTTGTGAGCAACTTGATGTGACGGGCTGCAGTGACATGGGAAGATATGGGAAGGGTTTGACATTTATACTGTATAACACCCCTGGCAACATAATTATTGCAGTGCTATGACATATGAAATATGAGTCACTCCATGTGGATTTCTCTGAAAAAATGAAGAACAGGGCTACAAACCCCCAAAGTCGACAGTTGATAATCATTTCCCCCACATTTCGCTGGCAGTTTCTGGTAAATTTTGGTGTAGATCATCATTTTTCGCCCCTAAGCTTGGCATATTTGGGTATATTTTGCTGTCATGATTGTTCTGTATCCCTCTTTTTAGAACGGAGCCGACCATCGATCGCAGCCGACAAAGGCGCGGCGCTGAATTTCTTGATTTTTGGCTCCTGCGCCCGCCAGCTGCACATTGGAGCCCCCATATATGATATATATGGCCATGAAATTATTGAACACATATGGAATGATGAGTCTTCAAACATCATCAAGAATCATCGAATGTTTTGGACACCTTCCAACGGTTTCCGGAGCCAAATTGCAAAATATTGGAGATGCCGGCGTGTACCTTTGACAACTGTAAGTTCTTGGCATCTCTTGGCCATCCCAGGTTGGCTTCATGATCGGCACCATGCCAGATATGAAGACTGCTCCATGTGATCGTTGCGAGCCTGAGCAAATGAGGCCGTTGGTGTGGCAAAGTGTTACCAGCTTGGGACGTACGTGACGTATGCGTTTCCTCGGATCATCTTGAAACAACAGTTTTCTGAAGTTCTGAAGTTTGAGTTTCTATCATCGGAATCCTAGATCAGATCCTTGGGCTCTTTTGGCTGTGCTTGATGTAGCCAAGAATGAGGATAAGGCCCATGGCAGTGCAGCTCTTCATTTTGGTCGTGCAGCACCTTTATGCCTTGTCCTTTGACTTGCCGATCAATTTTGTATGTTTTGTCGTGTTAGTAGCCTTTCTGCCATCGCAGGGAGTTCAAGGTCTTCGAATCATTTTGTGTCGGCGTATTTGCGCTCGAGCCACTTGTTCTACATATTAGTCGGCAATGCACGGGAGGGAGCAGTTGGTCCAACTTCGTATGTCCAACTTCGTATGTCCAACTTCTTTTGCTTTCCTGCTTTCGAAGGAGGGGGTCTGAATCTCCAACTCTTTTTGTCTTGCAGCTGCACATCAAAAAATGCGCCAGCTGCCAGCTTCCCGAGGTACTTGGTTCGAGTGTGCACTGCCCCCTTCACACGATCTGAACTCTTGCACTACGAATCTGTCCTGGAGTTTGTCACAGAACACCAGGAGTGGGCCCTTTTCTGGGTTGATAAATGTTGGTAAGATAACCCCCGCAACAATAGGGGCTTTATAAACCGCCGTTGTTGGTGTGCATGAAGGTTGATAACCCTTCGATAAGGTCTAATGATGTCCAATGTATTTCTTGCAGATCGGGAGTAGACAACGATTCATGCCCTCATCATGAATGGTGAATTCCACATGCTGCGAAACCACGGTTGAGCGTGGACATGACAACGGCAATCTTGTGCGATGCAAATGCAACGTGTTGACACCAGCTGGGGAATCTTGAAATGACCGTGCTAGGTGTCCTTCAATCCTTCTCGCTTGCTGCGATTTGCATATTTTGTCATTCAGCCAATGAATTTGATTGACCTTTTCGTGACTTGGCAGAAAGCTGCGGTTTTGCCTGCTTTTGTTTGTCCCATATCTATAAGCAGAATTTAACAGAATAATCTTATAACTTAGTTCTGGTGAATGATGCCATTGATGGCTTGTCGCCGCTTGTCGCGACCGAGGTGATCGTTCCTTTCTTTGTAGAAGCAGCGCTACAAAGCTCAAGCGCATCCAACTTCACCGTTCTTCGCGTCCTGCGTTTGACGCGTCTCTTCAGACTGGTAAAGTTAGGCAAGTCCTTCGAGGTCTTGCAAATCATTGGGCGAGTCTTCCACAAGTCCATTGCCATGTTTTGGGTTTTCGCGGTGAACTTTTCTTTGGCCATGTGCTTCTCAGCTGCGACGATCTACTTCGTGGAAGGTGGCGAATGGGATCCCGACGAGATGAATTGGATACGAATTGGTCATGACGGTGCCAGATCGCCATCGCCTTTCCAGAGCATTCCACACTCCTTCTGGTGGGTCATCGTGACTTTCACCACAGTTGGTCTGGGCCTTACGTTGTGTAAGGAAGGTCTGTGTCAGGAAGAGACGTAGGAATTATAGGAACCCGCTTTAGTGTAATGCACCTCACTTGTGGAGATTAGTGCAGATGTGTATCTGGAGGAGATTCGCGTTAGTAACGCAGTGTTAAATTTGTTTGGAGTCCCGAGCCGTATCTTTCGCATGCTGGTCGCATGCTTTTACATCACCCCAAAAAACCGAGGATATGGCGATGTGGTGCCCGAAACGTTCCTGGGGAAGATGATCGGTGCAAGCAGTATGATCGTGGGAATTATCGTTTTAGCCCTGCCCATCAGCGTCATCTCCACAACCTTTGGGGATGTATGGCATGAATGGAAGGAGGAGCTTCGTTTAGATGCCAAGTCCAAGGAAGAAGACATGAAGAGCGTGGAGCTGGCCCTGCAAGTGATCCAGAACCGCACCTTTATGCATGTGGAGATCTATGACCATTTTGAGCGCTATCCCGCTGAGTTGCTGGGTCAGACTGAATGGAAGTCTTTGCCCATTGATTCCAAAGAGAAGGTCGAAGTGGCTGATGCATCCTACAGCTTGCATCCGTTCCTTGGCAGCCTTGGCACGGGTGCTTTCGGAATGGTGAAGCTGAACTGTGTTATTGTTTAACTTTGTTGAATGGCGCTACTTGTCAATCGAACGGTTTAAATATACTCCAACAAACAATGAAGTATACTGGTCTGAAGGCGATGGGGAGAGAGAGAGAGAGAGAGAGAAGAGTATAGTATATGTATGTATGTAATTGTATGTATATGTATGTATATGTATGTATATGTATGTATATGTATGTATATGTATGTATATGTATGTATATGTATATGTATGTATATGTATGTGTATTTATATGTATATGTATGTATATGTATGTATATGTATGTATATGTATGTATATGTATGTATACGTATGTATATGTATGTATATGTATGTATATGTATAATTAATGAAATTGACATGCCTCGAGCATCCTCAAACCAAGGAATGAAGAGAAGGGGCTTGTGGCTTCTCGTCCTGAGATGTTGTTCATCGATTGAGCTGTCATGGCATTTCTGAAGTCAGTTGTCTCATTCCTCAGGAAGGTGACTTGGGTCAAGTTGTGGTGGGCTACACCTGGACTCCTGCCAAATATGAAGCCGACGACGATCGATACGCGGGCACTTTAAAGGTGTGACGGGGTGGGTCTCCGAGCGGGTTAGCATCGAAGCCAAGCAGATCTAAGCAGACTGAAGATAGGGATGAGGCTGGTATGCGGTTGGTTTCACAGAACTTTCACCTGGACAACCTGGACAACCTGGAACCTGGACACCTCTGGTACACCTACTGTATATCCTTTGACACACGCGATCCTAGCACAGAAACATACAGAAACAATCCTCCAGAGAAGCTAAAACAAGGACAAAATTACATGGGAAACCGTGTCTCTTCGCCTTGATGTTTGGAATATGTTTGGTCCATTTGAGTCCAATGTCGAGTACCTCGGAAATCCCCGAACTACATGGAGGTTTCGTTCGCTGGGGAAGTCATCTATAATCTATAAATTTGGTGGATTTTCCATGACATGTTTTTTGTGGGAACAGGCAGCAGAATGATTTCCAAAATTATTCTGACCCCGTCTGACCACAAAAATTGGGAACTCATATGAAATCAATATATACCCTCTGGTAATTTAACATAACTATGGAAAATCATCATTTTTAATGGGAAAATCCACTATAACTGGCCATTTTCAATAGCTATGTTAGTTTACCAGAGGGTATATATATATAATCTGACCCAATCATCAATGATTTTCCATGCGCCAGGTCAGACTACAACGAGCTGAAGGACCTGGCGAAAAAGCCACACTTGGGGAAGTGCATGGCGGGGGCGACCCTTAAAAAGGATCAAAAATCATCCGATGATGATATAGAGAGTTGATTTGAATATAATATATTATATATATATAGTTTTGTTATATATAGTTGTAATTAGTTTTGTGACATATATATATATACATATCATATATATTTATAACTATATATAATATAGTTATATATATACAGTCATATATATATAGAGTTATACATATAGTCATATATAGTTCAGTTATATATAGATATGTATGTCTAAATACAGAAAATAAATAAATAAATACATAAATAAATAAATAAATATATATATATATATATTCGCGTATGGATAAATATGTATATATATATATATTTGATCACTGTTTACAGCCAGCATATGGTAGGACATCAGCAGCCTAGAGAGGTGTTACAGGTGTTACATAGTAGGAAGGGTGTCCTTGGTTCAATGATTCAAGTGATTCAAGGGGCATCAAGGGGCCGTCCGATCCACAGGAATTCTGAAAAGCGATTGGAGAAAGGAAGGCCGACGAAATGTCTTTGCCGTGGTGCGATGTTGGCCGAAGCCTCCCAGAAGTGGATGGACACTTGGCATATCTTGGCATCCCAAAAGGCATCCCAAAAGGCATCCCAAAAGGCTGCTGTATTGTGGTCTCTCAACCTACCCTCTGGTAAACTAACATAACTATGGAAAATCGCAATTTTTAATGGGAAAACTCACTATAAATGGCCATTTTCAATAGCTATGTTAAATTACCAGAGGGTATCCATGCACATTGAGCGCCTCAGGATGGGCCAAGGCTTTGATCAGCAGCATTGCACCAAGATAGCGTGACTTCCGCTGCAAGCAGCGCGATTTTTCAATACAGCAAGCCCATGGATCCCATGGTTCACATGGATTCTGCAACTTCCGATTTGGTCAGGAAATGTCAGGAGTCAAAATCTCCTTTTTTCGGGCCAAGAGTGCCGTCGTCCCAACAAGTCCAAAGATTCTTTTTTTATCAACACTCGCTGGAGAACAACCGCTGTGACTCTGTCGGGGTTGAGCTGAGGATGGGCACCTTGAGCCCCGTTTGGGAAGAATCCTTTGAGTTTGACTTCGACTGGCCCCGCGATTGGAGACCGCAGAAGGTGACAGAGGTAGAAGCGCAAACGCGGAGTCGCTCGGTGAAGAGACGCCTAGGTTAAACGTTCAAATAAATGTCATCAAAGATCAGCAAATCTTACGCAGTTTTATATGATTACACACATATATATAATTATATATATATATCTATTGTATTTATGATTATCATATAATATAATGCATATCATACTGTACTGTACGACATATATTTTTTCATTATATATATATATTTATATAGTTAAATAAGCACAAAATAGAACAACTGAATTTACATCGACGTGTATACATACATATGTATGCAAGGCGATGGAGAGAGAGGGGGGACATACACACACACACTATACACACTATACACAAACACGCAAACATATAAACATACAGACATGCAGAGCGCAGATGTTTTCGGGCGTCGACCTGCCATGGTCCAGCTTGCCACTTGAGGCCGTGTTGAGATATCACACCCAATATCTCTGAGGACGATGGGGGGATGCTTGAGCCATGGTCCAGCTGCGTTTGAAGGGTTACCACAGGATACCACAGGAAGGGGTCTACCAGGGAGCCAAATTCAACCATAGCTACAACAAATAGGATCTGGTTCTTCGATACTGATGGTAGATATTGGTATATTCTTACCAGTCTTAGCCAGTGATTTTGGGTGGTTTCTCTTAAAAACAGCCAACAAAACTATCAAAACTGGGCCGCAGGAGAGGCAACTCAGCCACCTCCAACACCTCCATACGACGGTCCAAGTCACAGGCCTGGAACCGCTGCTTCTGTGCACAGCCCGGTGCCGGCGATCTGCATCTGATCTGCAGGTCCTGCGCAGAGGGATTTCCCGATCTGCAGCCTCGCACTCAGCAACAAGTTGGCAGCTTCGGATATATATATATAATATATACATATAATATTATATTATGTTATGTTATATTATATCATATCATATTATATTGTATTTTATACTTCTGGCATATAAAAGAAGGATCTAATGAGAACATCAACATTGCTGAATTCCCCTGGATAGACGCAGGTCCTAGACGAGGAGGAGGAGCCGGACGTGCAAAGCCGGCAGGTCATGCGACTGAAAGCAGAGGTGCGGCCGGGTGGATTTCAGCCCCTGGATGTAGAGGAGAGTATTACACATCATGGTCAATAAGGGAAATCATCCCCAAATGGCCGCACTATTCAGGCTAGTGAAATAGTATAATTTACGCAGATAAATAGATAAACACATGAATAACTTAGATAGATACATATATATATATATTAAGCACATTGTTGCATTGGCATGCGATCAGATGCGATCTGAGATTGACTGCCCCAAAAAGCAATTATGAGAAAGTGCGGAAATGTACAAAAGTGTATAGAGATTGACATGTAAAGGCACAGAACTGGAAGAAAAATCAACTTTTGGCCAGGTCCAATTGTCCAACTCTCACACGTTTGATCCAGATATTGAGCCTTTTTACTGAAAGGCAGCAGGCAGTCTGAGTTGCACACAGGAATCATAGGAATCCACTGCACGGATCACAGGTATCGTCGATGACTCGCAGCCTGCGTCGTTTGGAAACTCAGCTGGTCGACTTGCTGGAAGTGCAAGGTGCCTTGGCGCAGGGTCAATTGGTGGTTGGGATCTTTGAGAATTCCGTAGCACACGTGTGCCAACTGACAGTTGGCAGCTTTACACCAACGACCTCAGGCACGCCGCAAAATTTGTCAACCACGCTGAGACCGCAGATGATGGAAGCACCATCCAGTCCAGCCTGTGAGCCACCACCCTTCGGAAGTCTTGGCGTGGACGGTCCTTTGAGCCCACTTAGCGAAACAAGTCCGATACAAAGCCCCAGTCACAGCCCGGGCTATGGCGGCTATGACAGGTCTGATCCTCAGATTGGCGATGTTCCGTGGTCTCAATTCGAATCTGGCAGAATCTGTGGGATCCACGTTGGCTGCTTAAGATGCCATGCCGGGGTTGCCAGGAGCGTGACCTCCAGACTCTCCGACCGCAGCAACGAATTCGGCGAGCTCAGCCGGATGTCAGGGCAATATGGATCCCAGGCATCCCAGGAATCGGAGTCTGAGGGGCTCATGTGACTTGGCTCATTTGGTACTTGGCTGCTGCGTCTGAGTCTGGGGAGTCTGGGGAGTCTGGGGAGTCTGGGGAGGGGCCGTTCAGATCTAAGGCTGCCTGGATCTCCTGATGACCTTCGATGATGGAAGTTTCACCTCCTGGGCTATTCAAAATACCCAGGGAAAGTCCTCACTTTTTTTTTGCACCACCCAGACTCAGGCATCAAGCAGTTGTGGTATGGATTGCTATGGCGTGTGCACATGGCGAGCATGAGGCAACCCTCAAAATACTCCTGAGACCGATCTGGAATTGTTCTTGCTGTTTTATGATGTTTTATTTGAGTTGGGTGCTGGTGGAATATGAGTTGTTGAAGTGAGGTGCACCGAGAAATACTAAATACCAGTCAGCACCTCTTCTGGTCAGATGCCAGTTATGCTGGCCGGTTATTTGGCGTTTTCACGCGTTTTGGACTGGACAACCAACCAATGCGCAGCGCCGGACTCAAACCCAGCGTGACAGGCAGGCGACAAAATGATTCAGCTGGGGATGGTGTCCACCGATTTCTGGTGATGGGGATGGTGTCCACGGCGGCCACATAAATCACCGACATAGTGACATAGTGGCCATAGCTCTTGTGGTATGAAACGGTGCCCGGAATCTCTCAGACAATGTCGACGCACCGGAAAGTGCTAGCGCGGTCGCAGCAAAACAATGAAAGGATACCACTAACTTAACCCACATACAGACATAGACTTGCACATCACTGTATATACACAATAGTAAGCCTCAATAAGATAGAAGAGTAACTCTTCACTGTTACTTCCCTGTTTTAAATGTAGAAACACAATGAAACACATAGAACCACCATATAAACAGCATCTATACATCTTGGCTCTTGGCAGGCAGAGCGTCGTGCAGCTGGCCAGGAAGAGGTCCTGGGAGTGTCACTTGGCGATGGAGATGGCAGATCTATAGCTCAATAGTATAAATTCGGGGATTTTTGATTGAACATCCCAACCAAAAGAGATCAAAAGAGATGGAACATCCACTCGGCTGACATGGCTATACTGTGGATGTTTCACGTTGTTTGCGGTGCACCTACGGTGTGAGGTCGCATGACCCTTGTCATGTGGATTCACTGCCACTGAGGTTGGGCCAGGGAGTTCAGCAAATGAGGTCAGAGCAGGCTCGGCATGCTTCCGAGCTGAATGACAACTTGCGAGCAGCTGCCTGAGCTTCCTTAGAGTTCTTAGAGTCTCAGCCCCCGATGCAGAGAACTGCCATGGCCACACTGAATTGCGCAACATGGGCTGATCATGGGCCGTTGCCTTCATTGTTGCCTTCATCAAACTCCACAGCTGAGGCTGAACAGAGACGGTGGCGTCAGATCCCTAGCCGGAGCGGCCAGCATGGCCGACGTGCTGGGTAGAGTAGGGGATATCCCAATGAAAATGACAAGTCTGGGAAAACCATGAGGAGTTTCAAATGAAGAGACAATCCCATCCCCAGATATTAAAACGAAATTTCGCTTGGGGTGTTTTTATCCGCTGGGTCCGGCAATCGGATCACAATTCCATTGAGGACAATGTATTTCTGATGCGCAAGCGCAACAGGGCGACCAGCAACGGCACATCGAAGCGTAGTTGGCTCAGCGTTTAGGAACCCCAAGAAGATCAAAAGTATACCTCCTACTAAAATACATGTCTAAATGGAGTGGTAAATTACTATAAGTATCATTAAATATCTATAACTAAATTACTTTTCTAATTTGTCTATTCTTTTGGAGGGTTGCTCTGCCCAGATTCTGGTTCCGTGTGCAAGCAGCCACAGGCTAGAAGCGCGTCTTGACACCGCTGTTGAGGACTCTTCAATTGTTCGATGTGGTGATTTGGAGTGCTTGATAATGCACGCAAGACAAATTACAACATACTTGTTGACAATGCAACGTTTGGCGAATTAGTGTAACTTTTCCAAATGCAAAGACTTGCAGGCCCTAAGTTTGGAGTACAAGAACTTGTGTGCTGCTTTGCCAAAGATATTGCCCGCAGTACGCAACTCAGTTGTGTTGGGAAACCCATCTACCATCAATCAGGTGCGTCCCAAGCTACCTTCCCAGTGCCTAAGGTGAGCAACACACCCAAGAGTGCAGTGACACAAGGCCCATTTGCGGCAGCTGTCAACTGGTCCACCTGTTTTTGTTGGAACATGGGGACATGGCAGGCTCGGGTGCCCATGCTGCCCATGGTGCCCATGCTGCCCATGCTGCCCATGGTGCCCATGGTGCCCATGGTGCCCATGGTGCCCATGGTGCCCATGGTGCCCATGGTGCCCATGGTGCCCATGGTGCCCATGATCCCCATGGTGCCCATGGTGCCCATGGTGCCCATGGTGCCCATGGTGCCCATGGTGCGCATGGTGCCCATGGTGCGCATGGTGCCCATGGTGCCCATGGTGCCCATGGTGCGCATGGTGCCCATGGTGCCCATGGTGCCCATGGTGCCCATGGTGCCCCTTCCCAGACGCCCAAAGTCAACGGCCTGGAGTACGTGGAGCACCAGATTCGCCCGGAGATCCAATCCGAGCCGGACCTCAGGCCCTGCATGGTGCTGAGCGCTGGTGGAGTCCTGGGGACGTCTGGGGACGTCTGGGTGCGAGGTCGAGCCACCATCCAAATCCAGATATTCTGATGCGCTTGGAGGCGGGAAGCTGCCTAGATTGGAGGATGGTCATCAATCCGTTCATAGGGATTTCTATGCCCATATTTAATAACCCAAGGATTCCCATTATGGGATGAATGACCATACCCAACATACATCAATTGAATATAATTGAATCAACATACCATGTTTGGACTCGGCTGGATGATGTGGGGTACTCGCAGGCCTTGGAAGGGCGATACAGGGAAACACGAAGCGCGGGACTGAAACCGGAGGAGTTCAACATGCTTGGACCGTCCTGAGTCAGTCAGTATGCCGAAATGCTTTTGTTGACACCTTGTTGAAACTGCAACAACCCATTGCCAACATCAGCACACATTTTTTGTGGAATCCCGCACTTGCAATCGGTCAGATATCCAGGACAGGGCAGTTGTTTCTCCCAGGTCAGGGTCAAGCATCGCTTCCCAACTCTCCAAGAACTCGGGCGGCACCCGCAGAGGTGCGCTTTTCACTTTTTTTTGGGGGGATCAAGGTCCTCAATGACTATCTACAACTATCTATATATGAGTATACTGACTATCTAATATTTCTCGCCTCTCTCTATCTCTATCTATCTATCTAGCTAGCTATCTATCTATCTATCTAGCTATCTAGCTAGCTAGCTATCTACCTATCTATCTAATTAATCTAATTAATCTAATTAATCTAATTAATCTAATTAATCTAATTAATCTAATTAATCTAATTAATCTAATTAATTAATCTAATTAATCTAATTAATCTAATTAATCTAATTAATCTAATTAATCTAATTAATCTAATTAATCTAATTAATCTAATTAATCTAATTAATTAATTAATTAATTAATCTATCTATCTATCTATCTATCTATATTAGTACTTGTATATGTGTATATATATATATATGCATATTTCTCAGAGGGGTTGAAGCCACCAGGAGCAGTGAATTTGTTTGGGGATCCGGCTGCAAGCTGATGTCCGTCGCAGCTATGTCTCAGGCGGCGCGGGTTCCGCGGGTTCCGCCGCAGGCTGCAGCGCAGCAGGCTGCAACGCAGCAGGCTGCAACGCAGCCGGCGGAAGCTCTGACAACTACTAGGAGCCTGGAGATAGCTTTGATGTATTGCAGCTCCAAAAGAGATAGAACAGTAATTTCCAAAGCTAAAATATGCTAAAATAGTGATGATATGTGATGATCAACATTGATAAGCATTGATAAACTAGGTAGGTGGTTGATTCGGCGCCCTGTGAAGGGTTATCGATTTCAAATGATTTTAATTTCATTTGTTCTTTGCCATTTCGATGGAAACGTGGTATTTGTGGCATTTTTGAGTATATGCCTATGAAAATTCATGTTTCCGTTTCGATGGCAGGCACACGACTTTCGATTGAAAATTAGTATTTCCCTATAGCGGAAGTCTCATTTTCTGATTGAAGGTGCCAAAAAAAAATCCTTGGAATTCGAGTGGTTTAGTAAATGATTTGTTTCCGCAACTGCAGGAACCTCTTTTTTCAACATCAGCGCCGAGGATGTCACTTAAGTTCTTCAAAGTCCAACTGTTTTCACAGTTTGCATTGTGCCACCACATATAGGAGTAGGCATACTTACAGCGCATTGGATTCGCTTTGCAGCTCTTTTGTTGAAAACTCTCAGGACGCCATTTCTTTAAATGACAAAAATAGAATCCAACCGCTGCCTGCCAGCAACTATCGTCCGAGAGCGTGAACACATCCCCACCCCACCCCAGCCCAAGACCTTCAACGTAACATCCACGACGGAAGATGTCCTATCAAAACCGTTAACGCATCCCCACCCTATCCCAACCCCAGACATTCAAAATAAACACACCTTCACAGGGCGCCGTATCAACCACTTTTGTTTTTAGGGCTTACAGTAATGAGCGATTGGCATTGATAGCGGGTCAACAGCGAGTTGCTGCTTGGATTCTTTCGGCCCATTCCCAGAGTCAGCGGGCCACTGCTTGCGGCCTACTGCTGAAACTCTGTTCAGGCGAGGCCCAAAAGGTCAGTCAAGATTGTCGTTTCTGGATGCTTCTGGTGGGACTCAGACATGGGTGTTATATATACATACATGTATATAATGAAATTGCATCAATATGTATCAATATGGTCGTGAATACACCAACAAAACGGTGCAAATCAGTCACATGTGGTACTTATCGCTCAGGTGCCATGGCGGAAGAAGATGAGTATGTGGCCGGCACCATTGCCACCATCGGCAGCCTCATCACGAAGCCAAAGATGACTGAGAAGTATTTGAAGAAGCCGCCATTTAGGCGCGGTGCTTTCTGGAATTTGACGGTTTGAAATTTAAAATGCGAAATCATCATTTTTGAGAAGCAAATCATCTATAAACGGGCCACTTCCATAGCTATTGTGAATTACCGGAGGGTAAATTGTTTTTGTTTTGGGAAATTCATCGAAATAAATGGATCTAAACGGAGGACTTTCGAGCAATGTGACAGATGACACCGGAGGGGACATAGTTGGTTGCGCTAAATACTAAGTATCATTTCTAGGTTTTGAACAATTGATTCATGGAAATGGATGGCCAGAGGATGTACTGTGCTGAAAGAACGTCTTTCAATACTGGCCCAGGTTTCTTCATGACATCGTGATGGAGGTGACAAAGAAGACGACCTTCGGACAGGGGCTCTTCACTCCGGAAGAGTGTGATTCTGGGAACCTCTCCGACAAGCAGGCCAAGTTGGATTTTCTGAACAAAGCCATCAGTGTGACTTGCTTCGCTCTGGGTGAGTCGATCGACGTCTCGGCACCTTGGTGTTGTCGAAGGGGCTGGGAGGATATGTGTTGTGGGTCTTTGAATGTGTTTGTATGGCTTGTTCAGATGATGCCGGAGGGAAGAATGGGAGCAGATACCAGAATGAGAGCCGCAGACCGGATGTAGACAACTGCCAAAGCTGCAACCTATGACATCCCACGACATGTCATAAATCAAAATGACAATTTCACAAAATTGTTCCCTAGAATTGCTCTGGCTCCTGCCAAGTTGTGATGCTCATGCAATGCTCATA
>CAMXCT020003957.1:267500-318791 GCA_947184155.2 Cladocopium goreaui
TTCCAAATGGTAAAACCATGGCTTACGCGCATGAGGTTGTCTCAAACTTGAGAACCAAAAAAAAACATGGGATACCTGTGGTAAACTGACAGTTTGCTATGGAAAATCACAATTTTTCATGGGAAAATCCACTATTTCTATGGTCATTTTCAATAGCTATGTAACAAATTACTAGAGGCTAATCCTTCCATTTTCAGAGCCATAGGGTACCCCACGGGTTATGTTTGGCTAATCCTTCCACTATAAATGGTCATGTTTGGTTAATCCTTCCTTTGTTTAATGGGGTACCCCATGGGTTATCGCCCAAAAAAAAATCCCAAAAAAACATAAAAAAACCGGCCATCCGATGGCCGGTCACCGAGGCGTTGCCGAGCACCATGGCCCACCTCGCACCATGGCTGGATGCAAGGCTGGCTGATTGGCTGGGTTGGATTTCTAGAGTTTCCAAGGGTTGGAACTCCAGTCATAGGTATTTTCTATCATTTTCTATCATTTTCTGAAAAAAATGGTTAATGTATGTTAATGTCGTTTTAGTGGATATATTTTGCATGACTGTGGCACATTTGCATATATACAGATATATACACCATATAATTATACAATATATTATTATTATTTTTTAGTATTATTTTATTATTATCATTTATTATCATCATTATTATCATTATTATTATTATTATTATTTTATTTTCATTATTATTATTGTTAATTATTAATTATTGATTATTAATTATTATTTTTTTTTATTATTGTTATATATATATACATATACATTTGCGTGTATAACATATACATACACCTGATCAAAGGAAGTTTAGTGGGAGAAACTTCCGTGTTACGGACTTTTAGAATGTCAGGGAAAGAGTTAGTCAAAGAAAGAGTTAGTCAAAGAAAGAGTTAGTCAGGGGAAGAGTTAGTCAAAGAAAGAGTTAGTCAAACAAAGAGTTAGTCAAAGAAACAGTTAGTCAAAGAAAGAGTTAGTCAGGGAAAGAGTTAGTCAAAGAAAGAGTTAAGAAAGAGTTAGTCAAAGAAAGAGTTAGTCAAAGAAACAGTTAAGTGAGTTAGTCAAAGAAAGAGTTAGTCAAAGAAAGAGTTAGTAGTCAAAGAGTTAGTAGAGTCAAAGAAAGAGTTAGTCAAAGAAAGAGTTAGTCAAAGAAAGAGTTAGTCAAAGAAAGAGTTAGTCAAAGAAAGAGTTAGTCAAAGAAAGAGTTAGTCAAAGAAAGAGTTAGTCAAAGAAAGAGTTAGTCAAAGAAAGAGTTAGTCAAAGAAAGAGTTAGTCAAAGAAAAAAGTTAGTCAAAGAAAGAGTTAGTCAAAGAAAGAGTTAGTCAAAGAAAGAGTTCGTCAAAGAAAGAGTTAGTCAAAGAAAGAGTTAGTCAAAGAAACAGTTAGTCAAAGAAAGAGTTAGTCAAAGAAAGAGTTAGTCAAAGAAAGAAAGAGTTCGTCGAAGAAAGAGTTCGTCGAAGAAACAGGTAGTCAAAGAAACAGTTAGTCAAAGAAACAGTTAGTCAAAGAAAGAGTTCGTCGAAGAAAGAGTTCGTCGAAGGTTCGTCAGGGAAAGGGTTAGTTAAAGCAAGAGTTAGTTAGGGCATTGATTGTTCCCGCAATGCAAATGGGATTGCAAGTGGTGCTGCCGGATGAGTTGCCGATGGAGTTTTGGAGGAAGTCTCGCACGAAATGCGTTTTTGAGAGATAGCAGATGCAGGAAACCCTATGTTTTTCCATACAAAGTCTGTCCCCGAACCTCGATGATCTACCTCTGCGGTGCGACGGGTGCGAGACGGTCTCGTGTGTGGTCGGATCATCCTCGGATTGGTCTCGGATTGGTCTCGGATCGGTTCCGCATTGTAAATGGGGTTTCAACTGTTTTTCGTGCATGTGTGGTCGACAGAATTCCATTGTGATTTGCAACTGTAGGATCGTTCCCGCAATGTAGATGGAATTGCAAGTGGTGCTGGTGGATGAGTTGCCGATGGAGTTTTGGAGGAAGTCTCGCACGAAATGCGTTTTTGAGAGATAGCAGATGCAGGAAACCCTATGTTTTTCCATACAAAGTCCGTCTCCGAACCTCGATGATCTACCTCTGCGGTGCGACGGGTGCGAGACGGTCTCGTGTGTGGTCGGATCATCCTCGGATTGGTCTCGGATCGGTCTCGGATCGGTTCCGCATTGTAAATGGGGTTTCAACTGTTTTTCGTGCATGTGTGGTCGACAGAATTCCATTGTGATTTGCAACTGTAGGATCGTTCCCGCATTGTAAATGGGTTGCAAGTGGTGCTGGTGGATGAGTTGCCGATGGAGTTTTGAAGGAAGTCTCGCACGAAATGCGTTTTTGAGAGATAGCAGATGCACGAAACCCTATGTTTTTCCATACAAAGTCTGTCCCCGAACCTCGATGATCTACCTCTGCGGTGCGACGGGTGCGAGACGGTCTCGTGTGTGGTCGGATCATCCTCGGATTGGTCTCGGATCGGTCTCGGATCGGTTCCGCATTGTAAATGGGGTTTCCACTGTTTTTCGTGCATGTGTGGTCGACAGAATTCCATTGTGATTTGCAACTGTAGGATCGTTCCCGCATTGTAAATGGGGTTGCAAGTGGTGCTGGTGGAGGAGTTGCCGATGGAGTTTTGGAGGAAGTCTCGCACGAAATGCGTTTGCAGATGCACGAAACCCTATGTTTTTCCATACAAAGTCTGTCCCCGAACCTCGATGATCTACAACTGCGGTGCGACGGGTGCGAGACGGTCTCGTGTGTGGTCGGATCATGCTCGGATCATGGTCGGATCATGGTCGGATCGGTCTCGGATCGGTTCCGCATTGTAAATGGGGTTTCAACTGTGTTTCGTCTATGTGCGGTCGACAGAATTCCATTGTGAATTGCAACTGTAGGATCGTTCCCGCAATGTAAATGGGATTGCAAGTGGCGCTGGTGGATGAGTTGCCAATGGAATTCCATTGTGATTTGCAACTGTAGTATCCTTCCAAACAGTTAGTCAGGGAAACAGTTAGTCAAAGAAAGAGTTAGTCAAAGAAACAGTTAGTCAGGGAAAGAGTTTGTCAAAGACAGAGTTAGTCAGGATATATGAGGTAGTCAAAGAAAGAGTTAGCAAAGAAAGAGTTCGTTAGGGAAAGGGTTAGTTAAAGCAAGAGTTAGTTAGGGCATTGATTGTTCCCGCAATGCAAATGGGATTGCAAGTGGTGCTGCCGGATGAGTTGCCGATGGAGTTTTGAAGGAAGTCTCGCACGAAATGCGTTTTTGAGAGATAGCAGATGCACGAAAGCCTATGTTTTTCCATACAAAGTCTGTCCCCGAACGTCGATGATCTACCTCTGCGGTGCGACGGGTGCGAGACGGTCTCGTGTGTGGTCGGATCATGGTCGGATCATGGTCGGATCATGGTCGGATCGGTCTCGGATCGGTTCCGCATTGTAAATGGGGTTTCAACTGTATTTCGTCTATGTGCGGTCGACAGAATTCCATTGTGAATTGCAACTGTAGGATCGTTCCCGCAATGTAAATGGGATTGCAAGTGGTGCTGGTGGATGAGTTGCCGATGGAATTCCATTGTGATTTGCAACTCTAGGATCGTTCCATCACTGTAAATGGGATTGCAAGTGGTGCTGGTGGAGGAGTTGCCGATGGAGTTTTGAAGGAAGTCTCGCACGAAATGCGTTTTTGAGAGATAGCAGATGCACGAAACCCTATGTTTTTCCATACAAAGTCCGTCCCCGAACCTCGATGATCTACCTCTGCGGTGCGACGGGTGCGAGACGGTCTCGTGTGTGGTCGGATCATGGTCGGATCATGGTTCGGATCATCCTCGGATCATTCTCGGATCGGTTCCGCATTGTAAATGGGGTGTCAACTGTTTTTCGTGCATGTGTGGTCGACAGAATTCCATTGTGATTTGCAACTGTCGGATCGTTCCCGCATTGTAAATGGGATGCAAGTGGTGCTGGTGGATGAGTTGCTGATGGAATTGCATTGTGATTTGCAACTCTAGGATCGTTCCCTCACTGTAAATGGGATTGCAAGTGGTGCTGGTGGATGAGTTGCCGATGGAATTCCATTGTGATTTGCAAGTCTAGGATCGTTCCCTCCCTGTAAATGGTTGCGTCAAGGTTCCTTCGTGCTGTGGCTGCATTGGTAATACTATTGTCTTTTGCAGCTGGACTTCGTAAATCGTATTGGAGTGGCTGCATGAAGGCTGCCACAGTGATTTGCCAGCAGATTTTCTTGATTTTGGCGCTAGTGAATTTCCTTCTAAAAATCCTTTGTAACCGGCTTCCAAATTCGTCTTTTTTCGCCTTTCTGGAGTCGGCGAAGATCCGGTTTTGGAGCCTACAATTTCCGACGCGTTGTGCTTAGTCGATTGTGTTTTGCAACTCAGTTCTGGCAGATGCATTGTAATGGTTGCGTCAAGGTTGCTTCGTGCTGTGGCTGCATTGGTAATACTATTGTCTTTTGCAGCTGGACTTCGTAAATCGTATTGGAGTGGCTGCATGAAGGCTGCGACACTGATTTGTCAGTAGATTTTCTCCATTTTGGCGCTAGTGATTTTCTTTCAAAAATGCTTTTAAAAAGTGTTTCAAAATCGTCTTTTTTTCGCTCTGGCGTCGAGATCCGGTTTTGGAGCTACAATTTGCGACGCCGTTGCGGGTAGTTCTATTGTGTTTTGCAACTCAGTCTCTGCAGATCGCATTGTAATGGCTGCGTCAAGGTTGCTTCTTGCCACGGCTGCATGCGTAATACTATTGTCTTTTGCAGCTGGACTTCGTAAATCGTATTGGAGTGGCTGCATGAAGGCTGCGACATTGATTTGTCAGCAGATTTTCTCCATTTTGGCGCCAGCGATTTTCTTTTTAAAAATTCTTTTAAAAAGTGTTTCAAAATCGTCTTTTTTTCGCTCTGGCGTCGAGATCCGGTTTTGGAGCTACAATTTCCGACGCCGTTGTGCGTAGTTCTATTGTGTTTAGCAACTCAGTCTCTGCAGATCGCATTGTAATGGCTGCGTCAAGGTTGCTTGGTGCCGCGGCTGCATGCGCAATACTATTGTCTTTTGCAACTGGACTTCGTAAATCGTATTGGAGTAGGTGCATCAAGGGTTCGACAGTGATTAGTAGTAGTGCTGGGAATTGATTAATGAAAGCTTAATAGATGACATATGAGAAGGGACGAAATGAGAAGAGATGAGCTGGGATAAGGTGAGAAGAGCTCAGATGAGATGAACTGTGGAGTGTGAAGAGTGTAGTGTGAAATGTGGGGCGTGAAGAGTGCAGTGTGAAGTGTGAAGTGTGAAGTTTGGAGTGTGAAGGAAGCAGTGAGAAGTGAGAAGTGTGAAGTGTGGACTGTGAAGTGTGGAGTGTGAAGTTTGGAGTGCAAAGAGTGCAGTGTGAAGTGTGGAGGGTGAAGAGTGCAGTGTGAAGTGTACAGTGTGAAGGAAGCAGTGGGAAGTGAGAAGTGTGAAGTGTGGAGTGTGAAGTTTAAGTTTGGAGTGCGAAGAGTGAGTGTGAAGTGTGAAGTGTGAGGTTTGGAGTGTGAAGGCAGCAGTGAGAAGTGAGAAGTGTGGACTGTGAAGTGTGGAGTGTGAAGTGCGAAGTGAGAAGTGTGAAGTTTGGAGTGTGAAGGAAGCAGTGAGAAGTGTGAAGTGCGAAGTGAAGTGAAGTGTGAAGTTTGGAGTGTGAAGTTTGGAGTGGGAAGGAAGCAGTGAGAAGTGAGAAGTGTGAAGTGTGGACTGTGAAGTGTGGAGTGTGAAGTGCGAAGTGAGAAGTGTGAAGTTTGGAGTGTGAAGGAAGCAGTGAGAAGTGAGAAGTGTGAAGTGAGAAGTGTGAAGTGTGGACTGTGCAGTGTGGAGTGCGAAGAGCGCAGTGTGAAGTGTGAAGTGTGAAGTGTGAGGTTTGGAGTGTGAAGGAAGCAGTGAGAAGTGTGAAGTGTGGACTGTGAAGTGTGAAGTGTGAGTGAAGTGTGGAGTGTGAAGTGCGAAGTGAGAAGTGTGAAGTTTGGAGTGTGAAGGAAGCAGTGAGAAGTGAGAAGTTTGGAGTGTGAAGGAAGCAGTGAGAAGTGAGAAGTGTGAAGTGAGAAGTGCGAAGTGAGAAGTGTGAAGTGTGAAGTTTGGAGTGTGAAGGAAGCAGTGAGAAGTGAGAAGTGTGAAAAGTGTGAAGTGTTTGGAGTGTGAAGTTGAAGCAGAAGTGTGAAGTGAGAAGTGTGAAGTGTGGACTGTGAAGTGTGGAGTGTGAAGTGCGAAGTGAGAAGTGTGAAGTGTGAAGTTTGGAGTGTGAAGGAAGCAGTGAGAAGTGAGAAGTGTGAAATGTGGAGTGTGAAGTGTGAAGTGTGAAGTTTGGAGTGTGAAGGAAGCAGTGAGAAGTGAGAAGTGTGAAATGTGGAGTGTGAAGTGTGAAGTGTGAAGTGCGAAGTGAGAAGTGAGAAGTGTGGACTGTGAAGTGTGAAGTGTGAAGTGTGGACTGTGAAGTGTGGAGTGAGAAGTGTGGACTGTGAAGTGTGAAGTGTGCAGTGTGAAGTGTGAAGTGTGAGGTTTGGAGTGTGAAGGAAGCAGTGAGAAGTGAGAAGTGTGGAGTGTGAAGTTTGAAGTTTGGAGTGCGAAGAGTGCAGTGTGCAGTGTGAGGTGTGGAGTGTCGAGGGAAGGACACGGTCGGGACAGGGTATCTTTGAACTATAGGTCATTTATGTTTGGGAAACTTCCGCCGCCGGCTTGCCCGGGTCTATGTTATTATATACATATATCATATATTGTATACATATTATATACATCTATAGCATTAGATACAGATATGTATAACCATCAACATGGTTTCATTCAACCAATATCGATATACATTTATGGATCTAGGATGATCTAGGTTTTCTTGACCAATCATTTCATGCGGACATGTTGTAGGAATGTTTCATGGTACATATGATTCTACAACCATCATTTTTTTGGATTTAAGCTGCAGACACGCTATATAAAAAAGTCGGGTAGATTCACAAAAAAAAAATCACCATGAAATGTAGTAAGATCATTTTCCGAGCAGGAAGAGACACGGATTTCCGTATCTTGATTTAGGAGAGGATATCCTAATCTATTTCCTGAATTGAGGATTTGGCTTTAAGCACCATTTTTTCCTGACATTTTCCAATGAAGCAGTCCATTTTGAAATGGGTCGATATACCAGTCTAAACCCCGGAATTATAACTTACTTATATGTCAACCATATATTCGAATCATCATTGTCCGAATTTCCTATATTTCAACCATAAATTGAGGCACATTTAACGGTCTGCCACGGATTTTGGGGGTACCCAATTCCGATCGAAAAACCGATGGGGCCTTTGCTTCAGACACACGGACACGCCCGCAAAGATGTTGTTGATAAATACACTTCAGTGAAAAATTATGTCATGTGGATTCAATGTGTACACGAAGGACTATGACACTGTAGCTGGTTGGTGGTTTGGAACATGAATTTTATTGTTCCATAGATTGGGAAGTTCATAATCCCAACTGACGAACTCATATTTTTCAGGGGTAGGTCAACCACCAACCAGATTATTATTAACCATCATGAAGTATATAATAATCATATATTAACCATTATTAACAGTATATTAACATTATATTGACCATCATGAGAATTTCACCGGACTGTGTTTGCCAACTGCTACAGATATATAAATTTATGAAATCCTGAAATCTACAAGACACGGTAGCGTGTCTGAACATGCAAGGTGGTGCCCCCCAAGTTATGTTTGTTGGTTTATAATCCCATGAAAACTATAGATATATCACCTACAAAAACCATAGTTATTGGAGTTATAAACCAACTGAGCGTTCTCGAACGGGGGCACCACCTTGTGGGATATACCCGCCGTGGAATTGTCGGAACCTCACAGTGATACTGATGATCAACCAGTCAATTTATATGGTTAGACACATCCAGATTAGACATGTTACTACTACTATATGCAGATCTGTTTGGAGACGGCCATGTTTGGTGTTCCGCATTCTCATTTTGGAACATCGATTTCAGCAATAGAAAAAAGTCGCTGGAATTCTTAGAATATCCAGCATCAAGCTGCAGGAATCAGAGTTCTTGGAGTCGGGAATTCAGATCCTAGTTGCTTGGCTCAATGATTTGGACGTTGGAGGGGGTATATTACTGTAATTTACTGGTTGGTGGTTTGGAACATGTTTTATTTTCCATCATATATGGGATAACCCTTCCCATTGACTTTCATATTTTTCAAGATGGTTGTTTTACCACCAACCAGTTTACATCTGCAGGTCCTAGTACAGGTGGGAGTTCGAACTAACTTTGTTTTGGTGCTTTGGTAGTTTTGTCCACCTGTCACTTGAGGAAACTTGAGGATGCAGGGAAGTATGGTATGCTCCATTCAAATTCAGCCCTGAATTGAAATGGCTGTGCACCCGAAAATGACCATTGTATGCTCCATGGCAAAAAGGGAAACACCAACGATTCACCAGTCAATGTTCCAGGTTATCATAGGTGATCCGATTTTCAGGCAGCCCTTTTTTGAAGATCTCCCATTGGTGTCCCTACATTCAAAGATTAAGGGTTACTGTGCCCAAAGCAGGCCAAGGCCTGTCATGGGGGTGATGAAAACTCTGAATCCTTGATGGGGACCCTCACGACTTTGCAAGAATATTCCAAGTCTTTTCCAAAACTTCGGTGATTGACATCTTTGGGGAACCATGGCGAAATTCAATTGATCAACAGCATTTAACACCTATGAAAATTGCATTCAATTGCCGGCCCCATATTTCCATCCATTTCCACATTTCTCCCAGCCCCCGCTGACCATTTCTTGGGTGCAGCCCCAGGTATACAGCTGCCAGCCCTACGCACAATGCGGTGGACATGGAGATCGGCTGAACGGCATCATCACGGTGTTTCTCCTTGCGGTGTCATGGCAGAAACGACCATGGCTGTCATGGTTCTTACAAGAAGGGAGCCCCCGTATAGTTTATAGATGTTTATAGATATTTATAGATGTTTATAGATATTTATAGATGTATAGGATATAACCTATAAATATCTATAAACACCATGTCTATATAACATCTATATCTAGGATAGTTTATACAAACACCATAAAATACCAAAAATATCTAGGATAGTTTATAGGTAGACTAACTAGGATCTAGGATTTTTGGATATTTTTGGTGGATATCTTGATAGTAAACAGAGCAACTTCTACCTGGAGCGGCCTGTACCATCCCTGGATGGTGGAGAGTGAGAGACCACGGCGGCATGTGACAGACCTGTTCTTTTCCAAGTTGAACCCCCCAGACAACTTAATTCTATATCAGCACTAATGATTTGCCGTATAGTACGTATATATATATATATAATTATATATATATAATTATATATATTTAATTATATATATACACATACAAACACACACACATATATATATATATACACTGTATATTATATGTGCATCTGTCAGATGGTTCTATACTAATACGAGTTATACCACTAAGCAACCCAAAGATGCCAAGTACTGTGATATTTGTCGACTGTACCATTCAGCCCTGCCAGGGGAGCCCTTTCCTTATCAATTGATGTCTGAGATGTTGTTCAATCAGGAAGGCAGTAAGTAGCTTCGTGGAAAGTTGACTTGTTGAATATGACTGTTTATACTGTCTATATTTGATCATGTTTATGCTCCAATATCTACTACACACACAATTACTACCCCTCTATATATATATATTATGCTATATATATATATGTATACATATTACTATTGTGTGTATATATATATATATTACTCAGATAGACCAGGAGATAGAATATTAAAAATGTTTAGCTCACAGATAGAATATGAAAAAAAAACCTAAGGTAGCTAGGACCCCAAACAGCAGATAGAATATGCAAACAACATATGCAGATAGAATATCAAACATATGATATATGTGCAATGTTGCATGTGTATGCAGTACAGTACTGCACTGCCTGCAGCCCTATTCTAAGTACCATATTCTAAGTGGCCATATTCTAAGTGCATGGGCCCATATTCTAAGTGCATGGGCCATATTCTAAGTGCATGGGCCCATATTCTAAGACCAAGGTTCTCGGCCTAGCTCTGAAAACCATATTCCCCGAAGAGCGGCTTAGCTCAGCTAAGCAAATCTTAAGGTTTTATATTCTAAGTGCTGGTCCGTCATTGTATGCTATATATATATATATATATATATATGTATACATATTACTATTGTATATATATATATACATGTGTTACACTATATATTATATCTTATATCTTATGCTATATTATATTATTTTGTATTGTATTTATATTTACATTTGTATTTTGTGTGTGTATTTGTATTGTATTATACTATGTTATATTGTATTGTATTGTCTTGTATGTATATGTGTATTTGCATTTGTATTTGTATTGTATTGTGTTGTATTATATTATATTATATTATATTATTGTATTATTTTGTATTGTATTGTACTCGTATGTATATTTGCATTTGCAGTTGTATTTGTATTTGTATTGTATTGCGTTGTATTATATTATATTATATTATATTGTATTGTAATGTATTGTATTGTATTGTATGTATATGTGTATGTGTCTTTGCATTTCTATGTGCATTTGTATTTGTATTGTGTTGTATTATATTAGCTTAGTTTATCTTATGTTATATCATATTATATCTTATATTATATCTTATATTGTATATATATTATATTGTATAATACTATATTTTACTATATTATATTATATCATTTCATATTATATCATATCATATTATATCATATCATATCATATTATATTATATTTTCTTATGTTATATATTATATTATATTAAATTATATAATAATATTATTATATTATATTTTATTATATTATATTATATTATACTATAGTTTATTGTATTACATTATCTTATATTAAATTAAATTATATTATATCATATCATATTATATTAAATTATATTATAATAATATTATATTATAATAATATTATATTATATTATACTATATTATATTATACTATAGTTTATTGTATTATACTATATTATATTATATCATTATATATTTTATTATATCATATTATATTATATTATATTTTATATTATATTATATTAAATTATTTATATTTTATATTATATTATATTATATATGTTGTGTGGAAAAAAACATTTCTCTTCATCCCAGCTGACCCCCAGACCTAGGTCCTGACCAACCGCATCTTTCTTATCGACTCGGAGAGTCCGTTGCCGTTGCAACTCCTCTTAGAGCCCCGAGGGATCGACTGGCGCGTCGCGAAGCCCAAGGGGCCAAGGGGTGGGGCTGTAGAGCCCAGAAGAATGGGTGATTTTCGAGCCAGACATATTGGAATTCATATGAATCTCATATGATGTATATAATTTATAGCTAAGTTGGTTGAACTTTTTGTAGCTTAAGTGTTGGGTTTATAGTAGACATGTAGACATACATATTAATCATATTATACTGGTTGGTGGTTTGGAACAGTATATATTTTCCATATATTGGGAATAATCATCCCAACTGATTTTCATGTTTTTCAGAGGGGTTGAAACCACCAACCAGCATATATATATATATTATAATTAAATATTTATATACATGGGGATTATGAACCAGCTTGTAACTGGGGGGTGCCACATTGGATGGACGAAATTTAATTACACACGAGTTGAAACTGGGGTCGTGTTTTTTTCGGGAGTTTACAACCAGAAATAGATTGAACTGGGATGAAAACAACAAACATATGGAGAATATGGAGAATATGGAGATTTGAAATGCCGTAACTACATGAAACTACTCGAAATGGATTGAACGCAGATGAAAATTTGGTCACAAGACAACTATATGGAGCAATCTGAAACATTGGAACGTGATCAATGGTCGTCTCCTGGTACTGAAACTGGGTCAAAGATGTAGAGGTGGGTGAACTACAACTTCAAGTCTTCGAGAAGCAAAGAAAAAGAGCAACTTCAGATGGCGCTTGAAACCAGAATTCCTTGGGAATTTGGATCTGCCGCTTTATCCAGAAAAAATGCAACACCTTAGCAGGTAGTACCTGACCTGTGTGGGGGATCGCGGGGGTATTTGCGCTGCTGGTCCCAGTGTCTTGGGTTCAACTGGTCGTTCTCGACCCAAATTGGCTTCCAGCTGACCAAGGTGACGAATCTTCATCGGTTTCTGAAGTCATGGGGGATCCCCAAGTCACCATGAATTTCAATACGAAGTCATGGTCATCCATGACGACTGGATGATGATTTGGGGTACCATGACTTTGGAAACCACAAAAAATCTATCCTATTTCTGGTTGGTGGTTTCATTTTTTTTATTTGTCCATAATATATGGGATAATCCTTCCCATTGACTAATATTTTTCAACATGGTTAAAACCACCAACCAGATACTAGTTGTTTACTTAGTGAGGCGATGCTTGTCCAGATCATGTGAGCAGTGCTCAAAAGCCTTTCTGGTTGATACCGGGGGTGTTACTAGCGAATCTATTGGGGACCAGCATCCGTTCTGGGAATCCAGGATCATCAAACCACGCTGGTTTCCAAAACTGGAACCAAGAAAGATGTATATATATATATTATATATATATATATATATTATATATAATATATATATATATTATATATTTTTTTTTCCACATGGCACAACGAAGCGTGAACTGCAGCCAGGCATGGAAATTCTGTCTCTTGCAGGCTAAGGAGCAAAATCGGGACCTGCACAGTGCCCAAACTCGCGCACGGTCATGCGTCGGGCATGTCCCTGAAATTCACTGCTAACCTCAAAAGAATCATCAACAGGATGCCCCTGCAGAGATTTAAAGAATCCCCCAGCTAAACCTGCACACAGAGCTGGGGGGTATTCTTTCAAGAAACTAGTGGCCCAAAAGCCATCACTTGTGAGCCCTATTGCCGTCTGGTGCGGCACATCCTTGGCTATTTGCCAAGAGCGCAGCTCCCTCAGCATCTCAGGCGCATTCAGCAACAGCAGGCCAGTAGGTTTCATGCTCGGAGCCCCCCACAGCCCTTGCGAGAGGGTCAAAAAGGCAAATTCCGGCCATGTCATGAGGTAAATGATGATGGGTAAACGCCAAATTGACGCTTTCGTGGGATCTTCTGGTGGGGCAGGATGTTCCAAGCAACCAATGCCCCCTGCATATGCCAGCATGATCAGGAGCTCCACAGTGAACAACAGAAGCAAATTGCCGGTGTCAAGCTGCTGGAGCTCTTTGATCGCCAGAGCCGCCCGTCCCCACAAGGTCAAAAGGTCTCGTAGAACACGCGGTGCAGCTCGTTGAGGTCGATCAGCTGGGGCAGGCACACACTTGCCCCTCGCCTGCGACCAAGTCTCGCAGGGAGGGCCTGCTAAGGCCCCAATGACGAAGCGATCGCGCACCGCCGTGAGCCAGAAGGAGCGCACAGTGGGTTGAGCAATATCTCCCCAAACGGGGTCCGTCATGAGATCAACCGATATGGTATGAATGGTCGTCGCATCATGCTGGGACTGCATCTGGTCAAGGAAGTATTGGAAATCTCCCGGGCGGCGCCTTCCCGAAAACGCATGAATGATGTATCGCTCACGCAACATCGGTCGCGGTGCTGGCCAAAAAGGAGCTCGCACTGAGCCCGACTCAGCCGCCTCATTGCAGGCCTGATCAATCACTTCCTGACCAATGGGGCGCTCTGCCGCACGGCTGTGCGCGCAGGAGTCGTGGAGGAAATCCCATTTATCAGACGTCAAGAGCTCTCGCAGCACGGTCTTGATGTCCTTGTGCATGATCGCAAGCGCCTGAATGTCCTCAATGGTGAGCTCGCCAATCAAGTAGTGCAGGGAGGCCCGACACGTCTGCCATGTGACAGGATACGCGTAGACAACCTCCTTGATAATTTCTGTGACATCAGACCGCTCCTCACGCTCGAGTAGCGCCAAATAGATCTTCTCCGCAAGGTCAAGGTCATAGTCAGGGATGTCTTCAAGGCGGCCATCAGGGAGTTGAGGCCCTGCTGCTTGGAGAGGTGGAAGGACATCTTGCTGCTGGTGCAATTGGAAGTCCACGTTCGACCCACTGCCCTGTGCAGGAATAAAATATCTGCGTCTCCCCCATAGGCGATGGCGACAATGTCCCGCCCGTTGTAGATGCGCCTTGAGCTTCGCCATGGTGTGATATTCACGAAGGCATGAACTGCATTGCGTCTGATCACAAAGGAGTCTGACTTTCGCAACTAAGTGGTGCACCTTGAACATGTGAGCGCCTAATCCAGCCTTGCTCTTGAAAACCATCCTACAACACATGCATGCTTGTGGAAAATCTTCCTCTCCCTTCTCCCATGCTGGTGTGGCTCCAATGTCCTCAAAGACTTCCTGCGTGGCTGGGTGCTCTCTGAAAAGACAAATGAAACGTCGATGAAAGCCCAAGACCCTTTGTTGATTGCGCCGCTGAAAACAAGCATGTAAACCCGCTCTTCTCACAAGCCGTTTCCAGTAGGATGTATGATGTTGCCAAATCGAGGTCCATGGAGCTAGATCTAACAACGGATCAGGGAGCCGACATGTCTCGCGGAGTTGCGACCACATCCACGATAAATCATCTTGGATCAACGTCGTCCAAGCCTCGTCAGCATTGAGAAGCCCCCAAGGTACAAGATCTTGGCATCGATAAAGAGTCCCAATGTAACGCAATCTCGCCATGCGCAGCACTTCTGTGGGACTATTGAGCCCTGTCTCTGTGAGAATGTCTTCATCCTGGAGGTGTTGATTGTAGGACCCTGGCATGAGTCTTCGAAAGAGACGCATCAAGGCATTGTGGACATAGGTCTTGGTCTGTCGCTCCGACAAAATCCATGACTCCGTGCCAAAGCTGAACTTACTCAGGATGAGCGTACTGAAAAGTTCCGTTCGTCGCCTCATACTCAATGCTGGGTTCGAAAACAAAAGGCGTCTGTGTTGGTTGAAGGCCTGTTGTGCGATACCAACACGTCTTCTTGCCTCTCGTCTGTTGTCAGGTCGATGGTGAACCAAACAGCCCAGATGGCTATACTGATTGACAACTCGAATCTTCTTCGCTCCCATCTCGCCCATCAAAAGGAGTGTGTGGTCGGAGTTGGGGCCAAAGTAACGAACTCTCATCTTCCGTGCTCCTTTGCCTTGACATACCAAAAGAACTTCTGACTTCCCTGGTTGTAAATTGGGTGTGAGCCCATGCGATTCACATAGTCCCGGCCAGCAGGATGCCTGTGGCCTGCATGATCTTGCGTTCAAGGCGTTCATGACAAGGATCTGAAACGCACACGCATGTGTCATCCATCCAAGTCGGTCCGAGGAAAGCTTGTTGAGGAAGTGCAGGAGACGCTGGTGTAGAGGGCAATCTGAGTCCTTCCTCCGCATTGACGTGTTCTCCAAGTCCAAGACCAAATAAGTGGGCTTGAAGGCGATGTAAAATACGCCCCCAAAGATAGGAGAAGATCACGTCCGCAAAACTGTCGCCCGGTCTCGACCCCAACACGGTCCGACATGTGTCGGTCTGACCTCTGATGTGGAAGTGCGTGTCCTCATGAAGCGCACGAATCGTGTTTTGCATGTGCGCGGGCAATCCAGCAGCTGCAGTCGCTGGCGTTTCCTCAAGGTGTTGGTGCAGCTCCTGTAATAGGTCTTCAGAAAGCCCGAGTCTTGCCCCTACATAGAGGATGAGAGAGTCATCAACCTCACCACCAATGACAAGCGGTCGCAATATTCTGTAGAACGCTTCCGTCAAGTCGAGGTAGAGCATTGCCACATTGTGTCCAAGGGACGTTCTCGATCTCAAGAAAGCTCTGCCCAAATGGACACCCATGGATACTGGCACCCTAGGGCGCCCTCCAAGCTGCTCCTTCTGCAGGAACTTGGTGAAAAGGGTGTTTTGTCGTTGCCTGATGCTCCGATGTAGGCATTTCCCTACGTGGCTGGATATCAGAATACTTCGGTACGAAGTGCAAAGGTCCTTCGGACCCTTCATTTTCCACACAGGGTGTAGCACACCACCCTTATGCACCAAAGATTCTTGACCGTGTGTGGTCAGCTTCAATAGTTGCCCAAAAGTCTTCCGAGCCAGGAGTTGTGGGGCGGCTTTGCAAAAGGCTGGGTGCACACCATCGGGACCCACCGCCTTTGTGGGCTGCACACGTCTGTAAGCTGCCTCCAAATCAACCAGTCTGGGTAGCTCTTGTCCATCAATATTGAAGGCCTTCTGCCGAAACGCTGCCAAGTTCTCGATCCATTGATCTCGTTGACATTCCAATGACATGCGTGTGCCGCCCTCCATCTGCCTGAAAAACTCTGACCATGTCTCAATGGCTTCATTGGGCAAAGTACAATGCTGGCCCTCCGCATTCTTGATGTATGGGAGATTGCCAACCTTCAATTTTTTCAGGTTGGATGGCCCAATGAAAGGACGGAGCTCCTGTAGGATTTGACCTGCAGAAACATTCGGAGACAAAGATGCAAACTTCTCCTGCACAAGCTGTCGCTTGGATTTTTTGAGGCCGTTCCTGAGCTCGTGGGTGGCCTTGTGATAGGCCGCAACCAAGCGCAAATTGCTGCAACGCAATGTTGTGCCATAGGACCAAAAGCGGTCAGACTTCTGGAATTCAGTCCCATGTCTCGCTTTTGCCCAGGCCTCAAAGAAGACCACAAGTCTTTCGTCACGTTGTCGATGTGCAAGTTGTCGGAGTTGACCTTTGAGCTTGATCTTCTGACTTCTGAGATTCCAAAGGTGCTCATTCACATAGGGCTTCTTTGCACGGTTTTTCTGTCTCGGGCAGAGGCGATGAAGACCATGCAGTACTTGTTGATTGAAATGCTCAACATGTTGCTCAATGTTTTCGTTCCATGCTGCAGGCTCATAATCATGCAAAATCTCTTCAGCAATCTTCAGGTTGATCATGGTGTGGTCAAATACCTGTGTCTGCATCTTGCGGGTTGCATCCACAGAGACTGAGATACACCAGTCTAAGTCAATTGCTGTCGCCTCATGATCCCATCCACCATGTCCAAGATCAAACTCAGGGACGACTCTGGAAAGCGTGCATGCAGCCTGCAAATCTTCAGAAAGAAGAACATAATCAATGCAGTGGGATTGCATGCCCGTTGGTTCAGTCCATGTGTCGATGGGACCTTGATGGCAGCCTGCTGTACAAGGAAAACAGAGTCCATGTTCAGTTGTGAATCTTCTGAGCAAAGGCGTGCTACTGGAAGTTGGCAAATCATCTCGATATACTGAAAGGCCGTCTCCTGTCCCTGGTGAAGCATTCGCATCAATCATGACTAAGAGCGGTTCATGTGAGCTCCGGCGCCGCACAATGTCGTCAAGGTGCATCCACCATTCCTCGCGCTCTCGCCATGACAAACCACTGTGGGGTGCATATGCAACTAAAAGCCATGCATTCCAGATCGTCGTGTCAACTCTGACGAGCAATGCACGTGCATCTTTGTATGCGATCTGGAAGTCATTCTTCTCAAAGTACATGGGCCTCTTGTCTATGTAGGCATATGGCTGTGCAAGATTGATCCAAAGTTCAACACCTTGTTGGTGTTGATTGCTGCCAGATGCTAGTCTGTAGATCTGGTCAACGCAGGAGCATATCTCTTGTGCTTTCGTCTCTTGCATGCCAATGAAGTTGAACTTGAGGTCTCTTTGTTGCTTGCGCAAGTAGTCAATCTTGCCTGCATGTCCATGTGGAGCTGCGCCAAGGGAATTCACATTGGCCGTGCAAACACTCACCCGCAAATTGACAGTGCGCTGCTTGTGTCGAGCTGTGTTGAATGTACACACGCTCTTCTTGGCTGGGGGCAGTTGTGGTGCAGGAGCATGAAGACCACGACCACTGAATTTTGGGAGGTCTCTGTGATCCCCTATGGCAATCCACAAATGACCAAAGGCCTTTCTCCATTTTCGCATGTCCAAACGAGGACGTTTGGCATAGAAGCTCTTGGATCTCTCCATTTTCGCAAGCCAATCACATAGTTCATTCCATGGTTCGCCCGCGTGGCCAGCCACATGAGAGTATGCATAGCCTTTGGGACCTAGCGCCGCCTCAACCGCCTGATAGACACCACGAAGAACTTCGAAGGTCTCATCGGCATTGCCCGTGCCTAGATGGCCAGAAGCTTGACCAAGTGCAACACTGGAATCAGATCTGAAGCAGGTGTGGATATTCCAATTCTGACTGAGCCGCCAGATTCCTGCCCATACAAGTCCCTCTTTTTCGGCAACATCTGCGCCGATGCGGGTGGCTCGAAGGTGAGCATGGCTCGCGGTATCATAGTGGATCCCATGAGCACTCCATCCGAGCAATTTCAATCCAGGCGGATCATATCTTTCTCCAAGTACCACCATGGCCCAAGTGTCCCCAGTGCCTTCTTCTTCCGCTCTGAGAGGTGGTTGGTGCTTGGATTGTCCCAGCGATGAACCATCTGTATAGATCAGAAGTCGGTTCAATTCTTCATCAGGGATGTCTTGGGCACAGCTATCAACGGCCTGTTGAAGAGGTTCTGGTAGTTCAAGACCTTCAAAATTCTGGAAAAGAACATCATCATGTGAACAGAAGAGGTCCAGCAGATCGGCCTCATCAATGCCAATGTCAATGATGTGCTCACTTTCAATGGACTTCTCCGGAATGAAAAAAGGTTTTCGTCCGATTGGTCCAAACTGCATGGGAGGCCAAGTTGGAACTCCAGCTCGATGTTTTTGTGGCTGTTGCATGACAACTTTTTGGTCTTCAAAGCAGATCTTGTAGATCTGTTGGTAGATCTCATCATGAGATCTGATCAATGCCCTCCAAAAACCAAGTTGGTGTAGATGTGCAATGAGATCATGCTCTGTCATGAGTTGCTGTGACGTGTGCAGGAAGACCGCATTCTCATCCTCAATGTCCAGGTTGACCAGGACATAATGATGTCCATTTGCACTGTCTGTGTCAAAGCATGCAACTCGGCCTCGTTCTCTGCAAACTACAGCTCGTCCTTGTATGCCCCATGTTGCAAGCTCCTGATGTATCATCTGGTTGTCTGCGTTTGCGGGCAGTTCAATGTAATCTGGGTGTGGGCTCATCGGCTTCGCCCAAAGCACTTGCAGGGCTTCTGTGTCTTGATCAGCTGACACTGGCGTGGCTGGCAAACTGAGGAGTTCTTCAAGCTGAAGCACTTTCCTCTGCACACTACGTTGCAGAAGGTTGAGTCCAGTTGAGCTAGAAGAGGAACTCGAAGCACCAGCGGTTGCCAGTCTCGTGATGATGTCACGCATGTGGTTGAGTATGATCAAAAAGCTGTGGCCATGCTGCGTAAAGAAAACCTCCTCATTCTGGATGTCATGCTCACCATGCGAAATCATGCAATCAATGAGGCTTGGCACCATTCGATCATGTCGGTAACCAATGAGGTCATAGAAGATGAGCTTGGTGATCTGTCTGGGCGCGATGGTTACAAGCATACGCAAAGGCATCGCCCTGTTCTCTGTGTCAACGACCGTGAGATGGATGCTACAAAACCCTGCACGTGGGTGTTGTACAATGAGAATGTGTGGAACTGCGAGGGAGCTAGAGGCACTCGCTCTCGGTGTTGGCCTGATCAAGTAGAAGTCGATGACTGCGTCTGGATCGATCCAATCATCCCACGCTTCCGCAAGTCGATCTGGCCAGTTCCATGCATCTCCAAGTAGTCTTACGGCACGCATTGTGTGACATTGTGGTGCCCTCTCATGGTCAGTGTACCATGTGTTCACATACAAGACTCTTCCTTCTTCCTCTGTTTCTCTCTCCGCATAAGAATCCCACAGTGACTGCAAAGAGTGGAGAAAATGGACCATTTCCCCAAAGATGAGCTCGGGCCTGCCAACTTCTGGCGCAGGTAGAGTCTCCATGGTGAGGACTGCAGGGTCTCTTTGATTTTCCTCTCCAACTTTGCATTCATGAATTGCACAGGGACTGGGTCTGCGGAGGAAGTCTGGCCACGCTTCATGACTGGGTCTGTGCTGTCCGGAAAGCTGTAACATGTTCATGACTTCCCTGTCATAGTCCAGATCCGCAATGCGAGGCACATAGTTAAACGTGTCAATGATGGGCATGTCAGCAACGTTGATGCCATTCTCCTGAGCTTCAAGATAGGCAGGGATTGCTGATGCTGTGTATCCTCTTCTCATGCATTGTGCTACTTCTCTGGTGTAGTATTGCCGTAGTGCTCCACGTGCCGGTGGTACTGCAATTTTGATGTAATCCCCATGCCGCAAGTCAATCAGAGCCCGTTGTTGCGCTCCCACCAGATGCTTGTTGTGCCAAACAAAGCAAACATGACGTGCATATTGACAATATGGCTGCAGTCCAAGTAGAGCAAGCAAAGCTTTCCTCGCAATGGTTTGGGCAAAAGCTTGACTCTGCGTACACTTTCGGGCTCGAGGGACGGCAAAGCACTGTGAAATTCCACGTCCAGGAGCACAAGCTGAAATGTGGAACCCTCCGTGATATCCTGCGGTTTCTGCGCTATGAAAGCATGAATCCGTGCAAGAAGGAGATCTTCCGGTGTCGCATGTACATGATGTAGCATGGTGAGGTCATGGGAACTGATGCAAAATTGATGAGCAACATCTGCATGAAGTTGTTCATATGTTTGCCATCTCGGTCTGCAGTGTAGAGGGTCATGGTCAATAGAATACACTATGACTGTCCTTCTGTCTGCTGCGCTATCAGATGCAGAACTTGAAGTTTCACCAGCCTCACTCATTCCTTCATCTTCATGAATAACTGCATCATCAAGATGGACAGTATCAGGATCGTTTGTCACTGCCTGCTGTCCATGATTCTGAATGTTTTGAACATCTCGCTCGTGTCCAACTGTCCATGTGGACATCCAGGATGTTTCATCATCATCTTCTGCATGTCTTTGGAGTGTGAAATTCACTTCGCCACACTCAATTTCATGTATGTATCCTTGTAATCCGCTATGACAAAGAAGAGGTTGTAGTTCAACATGCCACTTGAGAAACAAGTTTGAAGTCTCTTCCCCCACATAGACCTCTTGTTTCTTGCTGAAGCTCACTCCCCTGTGGCGCGTCCTGCTTCTCTTCGGTTGCAAGGGCGGCAAAGAAGAGGTGCTTGGGCTTGGGCACATTGTTATAGTTCCAACCTCCCAGGCAAGGTCGAGACCCTCAATCGAAGCTTGCCAAGTGCTCGTGTAGCTGGAATCTTCTAGGATGCTGTGGCTCCAGTTCAAAAGAACTGCCTGCGAGCCGTCTGTCAGCCCTTGACAAACCTCTTGTAAGTCTATTTGTCGGGCTTCCCAAAAGGCGCCATTGATGGTGAAGCAAATCCAGTAGAAGATGGTGCCCCTTCTCCTGGCTCTTCCAATCTTGGACGCTTGTTCTTGTTCTCGCCTGCTTCTATGATTGCTGCTTCTGCAGTCTGATGCAGCTTTTGCAGGTTCTCGACCATGTGGCTGATGTTGGCTTGGATCTGCTCGGATGAGTCCACCTTGTCCACCATCTCGTCGTCTGAGATCTCGATGTTGGTGTCCGCGTCGAGCTCCTCCAATGCCACCTTCCTTTCTTCCACGGTGTCCTTTGTCTGCTGCAGTTTCTCTTGTGCTGCTTTCACCTTGTCTGCAAGCTCTTGATCCTCCTTGGCGAACTGTTCCGCAAACTGCGACCATCTCTTCGTCGAATCTGCCACATATGCTCGCCAATTGTTGTGAAGGCTGAGGCGAGCTTTCTGCGCCTCCTTGAGCTTTTTGCGCGCCTTGTCCATCTTGTCCACCGCATTCTTGAGGCTCTTCGAAGTTGGCACAGGCGCTGAGTTCTCTACAACAATGTGGGCAACACTTGCAGGTACTGTTGTGTTCGTTTCCTTCAATGCAGTTGCAAGTAATGTGAGATTTTCTGCAGCTGCTGAATGATCTTCTCCACCATGAGCCAATTGCTGTGGTGCTCCTGCATAGTTGGAGTTCCACGGCGGTTCCGGCGGTGGAACATCGTAGGAGTGTCGACCATCTGATCGAGGCTTGGCTCCTTTCTTCTGCTTCGGAGTCTTTTTTCGAGGGGTATCTCCACGTTGGCGATAGGCTGATGACGAACCATAACCTTGTTGCCAGTTCGAATCGCCCCAGTCTGTATCCTCGTTCCAGCCCGTGTAGTTCCAGTTCCCTGTTGACTGTTGCACACGTCTGGGACTCTTTGGCCTGGCATTCATGTCCTTCTGCGGGGTGTAGGTGGGATCCTGACCATGAGTCCACTTTATCCCACACCTGGCACAACTCTTTGTGTTGGCCTTGTTGGTTCTCCAGCAAAAGCTGCAACGCCAGTCCACCTGTGAAAAAGCCATCTCTGTGGCAATCACTCGAAGAAAATCTCCGTCTGCTGAATGATGATTCTTCAAAGCAGCAAACACCCTCCTCAATGAAGCAAGAGAAAGGGTCCTGATGCCTGATTTGTGCAGATGCCAAAGCTTTCTTGCTTGGGCCCTTTGCCTCCTCTTCCGTCTTCGCAGTGAAGGCGTAATTGCCCAGGATCTGAAGGATCACTGCAAACAACACAATGATCCGCATGCAAACCCAGCCCTGCAAGAAGAGGTTCACCTGGTGGTAGAGCTCGTACCGAAGCACTGCTCAAGCAATTGCCGAACTCGTCGAAGGCCACCCAGGATGGCCCGCGGGTCCGTCGGCGAAAAGACCCGCTAAGGCAAGGGTAAGATACGTCGTGGGGAGACCTACCCTGTGATCCCAAACCTTTATATATATATATATTATATATATAATAATAATATATATATATATATATCGGTCACTATTTGATAGACTTATATAGATGGTTTTCAATATTTGATGGTGTCGGTCACCAATGTAGATGTCTTTAGAGGAACCACAATTGGAATCCAAATGACCGAAGCGACGAACTCCTGTCAGGTCGCTGGTGGAATTCGAGCCAAAGCGGGACAGCACAGACACTGCTTGAAGTGGTCCTACCACGACGGTTATATATTTATCCCTACATAAATTAATGGGAATCGGTTGATATATTTCAAGGTGTTCAAATCACCAGTCCTAGAGGAGGGTGAACAATGAGATAATGGTTGATGCTTTGGTGAAGGCCAAACTTGCGAAGCGCATTGAGCAGGCTGAACGTTTACTATATATATATATTGTAAATTGGTGCAGCTAGTTTTCGGTTTTCTACCTCCAATGCTGTTCAGCACTTGATTGTCGCCAATATGGCTATTCTCCCAGAATGGCAGATGTATCAGAATGATTCACCCATTTTCAACAGCCTTTCCCATAATTCTGAACGGCAGATATCATATCATTATATGTACAGTAGTTATGTTTCAACATTTTCCACCATGGCAAGCATATGTATTTTGCTTGCTTCGTTTTGCTGTAGTAAGCCCCAAGACAGAAAAGCAATTGACCATTAGTAGGATGTGATTTTTTCTATACTTTTCTATTTTTGTTGGGGATTGTTGTATCCATGCGCTTAGGGTCTGCCCTCATGCCCCCATGTTGGCTTCGCTAAGGCTGGACTTCGGCATTTGTCCTACCACGACAAGCGGCGAAACTTTGAGGCAGTTCCAGTCGAAGGTTGATTTCGATAGGATGGGCTTGGTATAGCCCTCCATATTCAAACGTGGCTGGCTGGGAAATCCCCGAACTCAATGGAGTTTTCTAGCTGGGAACATCACCGAACTAAATTGGCAATTTTCCAGCCATGGCTTCCATTGCCAGAGGGATCTACACGGTTTTACCAGCACAGGAGTAAACCCCGGTAGAACCAATATGATCTGTTTTTCCCCAGCATCCAAGTCTGTGAGTTGTTCAAGTGCGCCACAACTTGAGATATGTTTGTTGTGACTTCAGTTGTGTCCATTGAAGATGCACACACACGCACGTATGTTGAAACCATGGGACATTCTGGGACAAGATGCAAAAAACAAGCTGTACAGGATGATAAGATTTGCAATTATATATATATATATATACACAGTATATACATGTTTGTTTGGGTGTGGATATGATATACTTCCCTTAAATGACCATTCTAAATTGGTGATGGTGGTCAGCCAATTTGCTTTCCCAAGATGTTCACCAGGCTGATTTGGAGAGACTCGCCACTTATCCTGAGCAGATCCTGGTGATCAACATGTGCCCTGGATGCCTAGGATGGGAATGGTGTAAACTCATGGTGGAAAGCTGACCAGGCTTTTTGATGATACAAAAAAAGGTCAACCCCAGATTTTCAGAAACTCCTGGGCTATTTAATCTGAGTAGCATTTCAGTGGCAGATTATCATAGATTATCTCTATTTCCGGGCTTGACAGTTGATATTACTTGTAGATACTTGTAGTGTTTGCCATGTGTTTGTCTTGCAGCAATAAATCTCAACAACAAATATTAATTCTGTTGACATGTGACGACCTTAGGACCTTGGATGAAAACACCATTGAATCGCTGCTGCGGGAAACGAACAAGTCATACAAGTCGCCCCTCCTGCGGTACCAGTCTAAGGTAGACCATGGTAGACCTAGTCTTTCACCCTGGAAGGGTCTAGTAGTGACCACCCATGACCATCCAGCTCCGGATGGCTCCGGATGGCTGGGCGGTCCCAGGAACTACCGGATGATCCGCTCGTTGTTTGAGGTGCCGGAAGACGTCGTGCGCTACTTGGTGGCGAACTAGCCACGGCTCGTAAATGGGTTATAACCCCAGTTATAAATGGGATAGGTAGGGTTAATCCACTTCAATCACTGGGGTGAACTAACCCACTTACGAGCCGTGGGATGAGCCACCAAGTAGTCACAGATCATTCTGTGGGAAAAAGGCGAAGATATCGCCAGCCATCGCCAGACTCTCCATTTTCGCGATGTATTCCATGGAGAACGTTGGAGTATGATTCCAAATCCAGAACCCGTAGGCTCATCTTGCGATACCCTCTGGTTAACAAACATAGCAATGGAAAATCCTGGAAAATCACTATTTTTAATGGGAAAATCCACTATAAATGGCAATTTTCAATTGCTATGTTTGTTTACCAGAGGGTACTAAGCAAATGATCACCATTTTTCGGGTTGTTCTGTATCTTGGAATATCCAATCTATGAGAAGTGGATGGAAAGCGGGCTGACACACCAGTTCTTCTTATATCTTACCAGCTATGTATCGCCATTTGTTAATTATATATATACACGTATTATCATAATACATTACAATGATGGAATAATATACATGAGTTAAGTATATACACATCATGATTATTATTAAGTTGTAACATGTTACAAGTTCCACATCCTCATCCCCAATGCTCCATAGAATATTTGCCAAATCCAGGGAAATGTCTATATAACTGTGTATATACATATATACATACAGTTATATATAAATATGTCCCTGGATTATATATATTCCATAAAACTAACTACATAGATGTAAATATAATATGTGTATATATATATTATAAATGTGCCATTTGGTAATGCTTCCACTTCCACCTATTTGTTCAGCGTCAACGTTTCGGCCGTGCCAGGCTGTGGCGCTGCACGAGGCAGTGCATCGATTCGGTGGGGATCATCCAGACGACCATTTTTGGGCCATTTTGGGCCACTGGGGATGGGAAAACAACCCATTTCTGTATGAAAATCTATGAATAATCTATGAAAATCTATGAAAATCTATGGATAATTTATGGATATCCATAGATTATCCATAGATTATCCATAGATTTATGGTGATTTTAAGACTTTTCAAAGGAATGATCAACTAATTTAAGGAGTTGATAGTTCAAGAGTTCCCGAACTGAGGTCTGCCGGAGAAAGCGCCGCCTTTCCTGGCCGCGGAGATCTTTGATGCGCCGGAAGCCAAGTTAAAATGATTCACAAACCCCTATTATTAGATGAGCAGTTGTCCATATGAAGAACTATATATCTATATATCTATATATCTATATAATATATCACTTTAATATAACCTCATAACCATTGCACTTTTTTTGGTTGGGTATCCCCAATATCTGTATGGAGCTTTCCTGAGTCATAGGGGTACCCCCAGTCATCATTTTCGATGGGGATTTTCCCATGACATAAACCAACAATTTTTGGATATCCCCATTTATTGCTGATTGGTGGTTTGGAACATGTTTGTTTTTCCATGTATTGGGAATGTCATCATCCCAACTGACTTTCATATTTTTCAGAAGGGTTGTTTTACCACCAACCAGTACTATTATTAACCATTATTCACCATATAATTTCCATATATTAACCATTATTAACAGTATATAAACAGTATATTAACATTATATTGACCATCATTAACCATATATTAACCATATATTAACCATATATTAACCATATATTAACAATTATTAACAGTATATAAACAGTATATTAACAGTATCATCAAAGTGTTTTTTTGGGGGATTTTCACCAATCGAGTGTTCCAGAGGTGAATCCTCCACAATCTGCATCGCTGCCATATCTCGCCTACCATGATTTGTCATTAGCTTAGCATGAAAAATAGGCAGTTGAATCACATGTTGACGCATATAACATCATATAACCATTGTTGACTAGCAAAGGTGTACAAGCTTTTCATTGCTTTTTGATCTTGTTGGTTGCTACATGAAACGTGGTCCACACCATCCCACCCCAGCCCACCAAGGGATCCATGTGAGCTGTCGCATGTGATCCTCCAAAGTGAGAGTTTGTGATCCCCCAACCTTTAATGTTGCCATAAGCAAGACCATGTGACCATGTGCTGGCTTCGAGAAGATATGGCTTCGACCATGTGAAAGTCTGGGTTATGGCACCCATCATTTCTTAGCCTGCAGTTCAAGTTGCATGTTCTCCTATATATCATATTTCTGTATGATAATGAGATATTTCATGAGCACATCCTGGGAGTGTTGATTCATCATCCCCACAGAGTGAAACTGTTGGAAACCCTGTATACCTGCTATGTACCTGTATGCTTATAAATGATAGTTACCGAGTTAGACACTTAAAAAATCCTGTTATGTACCTGTTATTATATACCTGTTATAACAAGTTAAAACTGTTTATGAATGCGTATCTTGTTGGTGGGTTCAAGCATAATTTATGTTCCATTTCATATGTGGGATGTCATCCTTCCCAACTGACGAACTCATATTTTTCAAGATGGTTAAAACATGTTAAAACCACCAACCATATATATATAGATACACAGTACATTGAAAATGGTCATTTATAGTGGATTTACCCATTAAACATATTATATAGTGATTTACCCATTATAAGCTGCTTATCAATGGCCATATCATTCCTTCACGGGTGACTTCCAGGCTCTTTGCGCCGACCCAGCTCTTGCGGCAGGAGCTGCACGTGCTGCGACAAGAGTCCGGTTCCCGACCGGGTCGGGTCATGGGCGGTGCACGTGGTGTGCTGCAAACATGGAGAAGCCAGAGAGGGCTTTTTTTATGTTGATATATGGTGATTTGTTGTTTGATTTTTGTGATATGTGATATCATGTTGATATAGTTGGATAATGAATCAAACATCGATCTATAGATGTTTATAGTTGATATATGTTGATATATGTTGGTTTCTGAGACGTACAACAGTAGAGAAGTAGCTAAGCAGCTACTGGGGTGAACATAAAGCCAATTTGTAACTCTCTACACCTTGTACACTCTGGCAATAGCTAAATCATGGAAAATCACCATCTTGAATAGCTAAATTAGTGATCTAAATGGACATCATTTAAGAGTTCCATTGGCAACATATGGGTTTTGTCTGAAAAGATGATATGATATCCCCAATTCTCACGGCTTATGTTCATTATCACCATGAGAATGCTAGAGGTTATCACCCATTTTCAGACAAACTCATATTGGGTTCCAGATCACGGTATTCTAAACACCATACTATGAATATGATTCTTAAGTCTTATGAATATTTCAAATTGGATGGACTTACCATTAAGTCAATATCCATAAAAATTAGATATACTCTCCAGTAAATTAACATAGACCCTGGCAGATGGGGGTTGGAAGACTAGTTTCCATTAAAAATTGGTGATTTTCGGGGTCTATGTTTATTTACCAGAGGGTAATTCTTACTGCAACATTAACAACTTGGAATCATTGGATTGACCAGGTATCAGAAGTTGGGTTCACCCAGTGGATCGCCCCATTTTCGCTGCCATGCGATGAGGCTGGACGTGCCTAGGGGTACCAACTTTATTGCGATCCATCTTCGTTCGGGCCGTAGGAGTTCAGCTACACAAAAATGGCTTGGTGGCAGATGTCGCTGTTTTCCACCCGTTTTGCTTGAAAGACATGTTTTTTTTCTTGAGACTTGGGCCCTTTTCGAACGGAAAGGATGTCTTTGTCTTATCATTTTGATATATTTTGATTCATTTTAGGATATTTGCTGCATATTTGCTGCAAAAAATGATGCTAAACTTGGTCAAACATGGTACATTGTACACATTGTACACCCAATGCCTAGCACCATGGGTTCCCAGGTACTGGTCAGATTGCCTACGATCCAAGTCGCCATGGGGCTGACGAGCTGGAGGCATGGTGCAGCGTGCAGCATGGCTGGGATGGTAACCGTTTTTTTACCCACCAAGAAAAAAAACATCAATGACCCCGGAAGCAAACACTGGTTGTTCATGACCAATCCGACCAACCCGAAAGATAACGAAAGATCACGAAAGCCCCTTAAGTAATCTGAGGAATTGCTAGCTGTGGCGCTGATTGCTGGTTCCAGCCGATTCTACGCCGCTGGATTGAGAGCTGGCTGTGTTTTTTGTTTCCTTGTTTTCCTTCAAGATGGGACAAGAATGGACAAGGATACTTTAGGTTTCAGGGAAACCGCCAACCATCGGATTGCTTGGAATCCCGGATCCCCACTTCCGGTTGGCTATACACATAGTATACCCTCTGGTAATTTAACATAGCTATTGAAAATGGCAATTTATAGTGGATTTTCCCATTAAACATGGTGATTTTCCATAGCTATGTAAACGTTTACCAGAGGGTACCCCCATTGTTTGGATTTTCCACCAGGAAAATTGGGAACGGTTCGCATCCCCACTGGTCAGCTGGGACAGGTTTTCCTGGCATGTGCGCGGAGAGCTGAAAAGGATGTGGGTCCCAGAGCCCAGTGAATGGTGCATGGTGGAAAGTTGTTGTTCCGCACTTATACATTGAGTTATATAAGGTCATATAATGTCATATATGCAATATATATATTATATGTAGTAATATAATTGTATAATATATACTATATACATATATAGCAACAATACCAACAACAATACTAGTTGTACTAAATCATACCACACACACTACAGATCTTGCACAAATCTCAGAGCGCTCAAGAAAGTTACCCGGCCTGGTAAACGTTTACAAAAAACGATGGGAAATCACAATTTTCAATAGGTAAATCCATGGTAATTTAACCTAACTATTGGGAAGATCCACCATTTTTTAGCTGGGTAAATCCACTATTTCTATGGTCATTTTCAATAGCTATTTTGACATAACCAGAGGGTAATACGGATCAAACATGTTGCGCCAGCACTTGCCAGCACCCGTACTTTCTTTAACACCTTCGACATGTTTTTGTTGATGATTTTTCAGAGTTTGCCAGTGTCAAAATCTAACTTCGACATGTTTATATCTTATACCGAAATCTTGAGTTTCCCAGCCAAACAGTGATGTTCACCTTGATCCAATCATTCAGTGCAAAAAGAACACAGCAAGACTGGGATCGTCATTGGTTTATGGTTGGATAATTAGATATATCTGTAGTATTAACATGTATAAACATGAGAGTAACCGACAAAATTAGCAAAAGATAAAAAGTCAAATTATATAAAGTAGTAGGGAGTGGACTTGCGATGTTCAAATTTGTGTTCAAAACTTCACAACCAATAGGAGACCACCCACTTGCCGATACCCTATTTTTACAGAAAGCATGGACATGTAAACCTTCACAAGCGATAGGGGACCACCTACTTTGGCCATGTCCATTGCGAGTAGTAAGTAGTTTTGTCCGCCACTCATGTATAAAGCATAGTTCCTAATGAATATTCCATTAACCATTAGTATACCATTAGTATACCATTAGTATAAGATGTATAAGCATATCTTAAGCTGGTTGGTGGTTTCAACCCCTCTGAAAAATATAGTTCATGTATGTTCATATTTGGCTTTCCCTCCCAACCACCCTGGGAATTTCGGCCAAGGCGAAGCGCTGTGGCTCTTGGCCACAGACTCGGAGAACTTGGCGCAGCAAGCACTGGAGCTGCCGGAGGCTCCATTTTTGGGCCCAATGGCTTGAAAAACTATGGAAATGGCTTGGAACATGTTGTTCCCCACCTGTCAGGTTGGAACATGTTAGATTTTATGTCAGGTGGGGATCACTCGAAGATTCGAAGTTGTTTTTGAAACTTAGCAAGGTTGCTCCAGCTCATGAATGTGTAAATGATACTTTTGGGTGGGAAAATTGGGAATTTGATCGATTTACACCCTTGTATTTGGTGTGTTGTGAGAAACCCTGATTAAGGCCCAATGGTTTCCAAACATTTGTTTCATTAAAACTACAGTCTTAAGGATTACTGTAGCCCAGTTTTATGCAAATATATGCATAGCATATATCATATGCATGCATATCCATAAAATATTTTGATGGTAGAAACTGTACCTTTCCGCATTATTGAACATATTTTGATATATATATATATTATTTGGACCTTTCCAAGCTTTGCCTACTGAAACATGGGTTGTTGACGTCCTGCAATTTAGAACCCTGGAGATACATATATATATATATACATACTTGATCATCTTGTGTAGCGATCCTTGTCAGGATCCTGACATAGCCAACGGCGCCAACGGTTAGTGGAATGAAAGTACCACAGGTCTAACTTATGCCTGTAAATTGTGAAGCATCCACTTTGATTCCAGTGTCTTTTGAATCGACGGAGAAAACGTATCATTGCCTTTTACGAGCCGATGGATTTGTATAGGCAGGGTCACCAAGTTGTTTGTGTCACCTGTTGCTGGGTCAGGTGAGAGATTACATACTACACTTATCATCTTTGATTAGCGATTGTGCCAAGATCCGACGTTGTGAACAGTTGTGGTGGGAAAACTTGAATCCACCCATTCCTTTTTGTGCGGTACGGGTGAAGGAACAAAATTACATACACTTCTCGCAGACTCTGCGAAGAGACAATACATTTGAAACATATCAGAACCATTTTTCAATGGTTTAGCTCATAATTATACATGATCTATCCCATCAAATAATCAACTAATACGATTACTAATGTATTATTACCAATTAACCATGTAGGTATAAGTGTCCCATCATCAGCTAATCTATCCAAATAGCTGTGGCGCTTCTGGGCCAAGCGGCCACAGGCGAAGTCGGGCAAGTTGCGCTTGCCACATGTGTGGCTTCCCAGCACCGTTTGCACCTGTCATCCAATACCTGAGGCAGAGGTGCTACGGGAAATGGCCCATTTCTAGGTTTATAGTTGTGGGCCAAAAATATAGCCTTATTTATTAAGTTGTGTTGTGTAAATCATAGATTTATAGATTATATAGCTACAATCAGTGATGCGCCATGATTAATTATAGTTATTGGTGATTGTCCATAGCTATGTTAAGTTACCAAAGGGTGGCAAATCAACGAAAAAGGAGGTAGCAGGTAGCACTGAGTCACCAAGAAATGAAGGACAGTTGGCACCACTGGCTTTGTGGGGCCACTTTTTTTGAACAGGAAAAAAAATCTTGGTCGCCGTTGATCAGGAATATTGACCAACAAACATCGGACAGGTTGGATTGATGAAGCAAGAATTGGATTGGATGAAATTGGAACATCATCAACCAACATCCAATTTCATACCCATGAATGAACAGGGATTGCTGATTGCCGAATCCCATTTAAATCCATTAAATCAACTTATAGATGATTGACCAAGCCCACAAATGGCTGTGTGCAATTTTTTGTGGAATGCAAAACTCCACAAACGAGATGGTTTTCTTACAAAGTGCTGGATTGGTGTTTTGAAGTCGTTTTTTAGTTGAAGAATGGATACAGTAAACAAAGAGTATCTATAGTAGAGTGCAAATATGTCTGTAATATATGTTTTGATAGATATGTACATAGATACTGATGTATGCAAATCAAAAATAGTCTAATTTGTTCCATATGTAAGATGTATTAATATGTAATACTAATTGCATTTATTAAGTATGCAAATCAAATACATTTAATGCGTTTACATCCACAACCAGGGACCTCACAAGCGTGCCCTGGTTCCAGGCACGAGGACGAGTGCATATTGATCGTTCGGATCTGGGAGAAACGTGCCAATGCTCAGCGGCATGCCATGTGTACCACCTGGGGGGCCATTGTTACACGTTTCTGGACATATCTGGACATGCTGTACAAAATTCTTTGTATATTGTATTAATATGTATATATATATATATACATACATATATATATATATGTTACATATGATTCTGTCTGAATTACAGGCACATCCTGGTAGTTTTCAAAATAATAAAACAAAAGAGGAAAAACATAGGATTGACCCCCTCCAAAAAAAATAGGAAAACAATGGGTGGACAAACACCCGTGATTTTGAGCCTCTATTTTGTTCCTATTATTTTCCTTTTTTCTCGTACAGTAAGTGTTTCCTATTTTTTCCTAGTGATTGTCCGTTTCCTATTTTTCCTGTTTGTTTAACTAAAGTTTCCTAATTTTCTCAAGGTTTTTGCAATATTTCATGTGTCCATATTTTCTCAGCAACATTTCGGATTTCTCTTTGGCCACCTCCATTTTTTTCCTATGTGTTTCCTATTTTTCTGGAGGTTTTTTTCAATGTTTGACCTTTCCAGAAAAATAGGGAAAAAATGGAGGTGGCCAAAGAGAAATCCGAAATGTTGCTGAAAAAATCTGGAAAGATTAAAAATTGCAAAAACCTCGAGAAAATTAGGAAAACATAGGAAACAAATAGAGCGTCAAAATCACGGGGTTTTGTCCACCCATTGTTTTTCCAATTTTTTGGGGTGGTCGATCCTATTTTATTTCTTTTATGATTTCCTTGATTTCCAAGGGGTGCCTGGAATAGGCAAACATAAGTATATGATTGATCATTGTTTGAATGTATGTATTCTCACGGATCGCTGCATGATGGTTCCGAATATCATGAACACTTGCAATGTGGGGCCCCCCAGTTATAAATTGGTTTATAAACACCAGTAAGTATAGTTATAAGTACCATAAACCATAGTTATTGGAGTTATAAACCAACTTAGCTATCTAGTGGGCCCCACTTTGTGGGTGTAAAAGAACGGAACAATCTTCTTAGAGCTCCTACGACGCTACTGACCACAGCTCCTATCTCCGATGATCCTCCAACTGGATTTGTGTTGCGCGATCAGCGCGCAGAAACCCAATTTATGGATGGTCAATTTTGCAGTTGTTGGAAACCCAATTTACATGTTGTTGATGGTTGAATCATTGCCCCCATATGCCCCCATTGTGTTGATTGCTGAATCCAATCATTATCCCCCAACTCGCCAAGACCCTGAAAGCCCCACCAATTCGATGAAAGTAATCTTCCAACCGCGAACTCATGGCATGGGCATGGTCTTTATATGTGCAATTCCGTCAAAAGTTGAATTATGTACCCATATTGGGGGATGGTCACCAATCTTTCAATAGACATCAATATACCCATTTCATCCCATTTCAATGAGGATTCCCATCATGGGATGGATGACCACAAAGATATACTTAGACCCTCCAAGTAGCCATGTTAAGATGGGTTAACAATGCTAGAATTCCGGACTCATACTGTTTATCTTGATGATTATTGCTGATTACTGAAGATTATTGATGATCATTGCCTCTTTTCCATCAATAATCAACTAGTCATCAACTAATCATCAACTTATAGCCAACAAATTAATCAACTAATCAACTAATCGTCAACTAATAATCATCTATTGCTGTAAATTGCCCCAAAAAAAGTCTGGGTACTTGGAGGGTCACCATCGAACCTTTGGCACGTCCGCCATGACCCGAGGCTTAATGGTGCCACTGCGAACTACGCCGAATGGCTCCTCTTTGGGCAAGCAGCAGCAGTGTCTTGGCGTTGGAAGATGGGAACATGGGGAGTTACCAGAGGGGTACCCTCTGGTAAACATGCAAAAAACTATGGAAAATCACCATTTTTAATGGGTAAACCAACTATAACTTGCAATTTTCAATAGCTATGTTAAATTACCAGAGGGTAATGTGATTGAAGGCAATCCTATCCTATATCCACCATCACAAGGGAAATGTAAAATCGTAAAGTGAAGCACTTGATTTACCTTCTGATAATTTGTTATACAAAGCTATGAAAGCCATGAGCCATTTAGTTCGGTAATTTACCTTAATTTACCTCTTTGCCATGGTGACTTCCATGGTTGTGTATAAATTACCCGAGGTTAATGTTATTGAAGTATCAGTAAATGCGCAAAATTGGGAGACAAACTTTGGACTGATTTGACCATCGGCAACTTAGAATTTAACCATCACACACATGGGATTGCACCAAGAAGGATGAATTTATTTGGGATTTAACATGGTTTAAGTGTATCAATCAATGGAGGCATATGGAGGCTAAGGGTAAGAGTCAAACACCTGGATATGATTTGGATTTTCCCAGCAAAAAATAGTTCCTGACCAGTACTTGGATGAACATGCATGAACCATTAAACTTGGGGATTGAATGATGGTTTGTGCAGATAGATCTATGCTTGGAAAGACCGTGATCTTAAAAACGTTCCAAAACTTCCTAAAACTGGTACGTAGATTATGTAGAAAGTATAAACATGTATAAACTAAAAATTCCAAGCGCTTCGGGGTTGAGCACAAAGCCAAGCGGATGGCTCCGCGAACAGCAAGGTTTTCGTTGGACTCCCTTCGACTTCTAAAGGTGACCTGCCTATATGTCCATTTATTGAAACAGCTTTCCTGTAAAATGTCCCTTCCAATCCAGGAAACGTCTCATGTTTGTCGACCAAATCCTACATTTTCATCATGTTTTTTGCCATTCCCCAAGATTTATCCATTTTTCGATGGTAGTCATGGTCAAATCCCAACTTCTCCTCCGAGGTGATCCTCTCTCGAAGTTACTTCGGGGAAACGGCCGCAGAGATTGGTCGTGTGCGTTTGGGTGCTGAGGTCGTAGAGTTGGTGCAAAGATCATGAGTTCAGGTCTGGGACATTCATGGGGATATCATGGGTATATATGTAATTATATATATATTATATACTCATTATCCAAATTTGGGTGTGTTTCAAAATGGGTAATATAACGATTATGACTCTATTTCAATGAGAAACATGATCACGAAGCATCATTTGTTTGAGTACCATATTGGATGTTTGTTGAGACCAATGAAGAATGGTACCATAATTTCGTCCCACATGGGATGAGGTTGTTCAATACATATGCTGGCTGATCCCACTGGTTGAAATGAGATTGAGGGAATCCTTTGTCAAATTGATGGTCATAGGGGGTTCTACTATATACCTAGCTCGTTTCAAAGGGATTAAAGACGCCGCCATTGAAGATAACTCTATCTAAAATCCATTTCCGAGATAGTGACCCACGACCCAATGCAAATCCAAGACTTTCTGTTCATTCCAGAATTGCTTTCAGGGACAATGTCCAGGAACCCCCAGTTTGAGCTCGCAAATCCATGATTACCCCATTGCCAGCTCATTGCAGATGATTAAATTGATTTAAATTCTCCACGTTTACGTATTTTTATATGTATATAATTTCATATAAATTCTCTTAACTGGTTGGTGGTTTGGGACATGTTTTATTTTTCCATACATTGGGAAGAATAATCCCAACTGACTTTCACATGTTTCAGAGGGGTAGGTATACCAACCAGATAAATTCTCTTAAATTAGGTCAAGACATGTCAAGACTCTTGGATTCTCCCATGTTTCTATAGGTTTTATTAGGTCTACTATGGTCTACTCTTCCACGTTTTATCGCTTTTCTCCATGTTTCCAGGTCAAGACTCTTGGAGTCAACCCATTCCCAGAGAAAACGCCACCGCGAACGCCTTGAGGTCACGCCTATTTTGCGCCCGGCAACGGCTGCGTCCGGACCGACCTGAGCTCCTCGTGACAAAAAGACGCTTCCGCGACGCCGTTTTCCGGAGATGATGGTTTCATTCATGGTGGATTAGTCTGGAATAGAATGGAATATGTATAATTATGTATGGTTAAATATATATATATATACACACATAATATATATACATATATATATATATGCATATATATGTGTATATATATACATACATATATATATACATACATATATATATATACATACATATAGATATATATATATACATAGTATAAGTATGAACCTTAGATGGTTGGATTTATCGGAGTTATGAACTGATCCAATGTGAGAAGCCTGGCCCTAACCACTAGGATTATCCAGCAATAAATCATCAGCTGCGGTGATGTGAAGAATCAGTTGCAGGTGCACTGAATGTGCACTGAAAGTGCAACATATTGGTAGGGATGGACAGGTGAAACTTCTATAGTTTTAGGGACTCATATAGAATAGTACCCCGCTGACAATATGTACTCCCTAATGTTGATTTTGGGATGTGAAACTTATGCTTGGGCAAGGATGGCCAATGTTTTGCAAAACTTTCATCATGATTGGTTGTAATCAAAGGCCTTGATTTAATCATATTTTATCCAAGATTTGTGAGTTGCGACATAGTCATACGTCCAGGTTTGGACCAATCCACACATATAGAGAGAAATAGAAGAAATGTTTCTCACTGGCTCTCTTTTGGCATACCTACAGATCAGGTCGCTATGCTTAAGACCCCCAGGCAATTTTGGGTTTCAATAGCATGTAACCGTCAGGATACCCCGAAGTCTGAGTCTGACCACCAGCTGAAGAGGCTTATGAGAAGTTGATCCACGATGTGATCCAGGGAGTGACATGGCTGCAGTGAGAAATGGGCGTAGCAACGTTGTCCATGAAACTTCCACAGACAATGATGAGAAGCGCAACTGATTTGTCCACGAAGCTGAAGATCTTTTTGTTTGGCCTGTGTTCCGGAAGTACTCAGTCATAATCCCTGTAGGATTCTACATTCTTGTAGGGCCTGTGGGGTTCAGCATACTCAGTCACTGGTTCTAAAGTGTGCAAGTAGAGTTAGTGAATAGGCATAGGTGAAACACTTACTCTGAAAAGGTAAGTCGACTTAACTCTATATGAACCAGTTGTCACTCAAAGCTGGGCTTATTTGGTGATAGCAGCTATATCACCTACTGATACTACGCACTGTCTGCAGCACTGTCTGACGCGAGGAAAGCCATAACTTTGTGCGGAAAGACGAACTGGAGCAGGTGGAGCTCGGGCAACAAGAACGAATTGGAGGTTGCTGTTGGCTATGCACAACGAGAACCTATTAGCTCAGCCTATCCCCAGTAGTATCAAACGCCCGCTAAAGCATTTATCTAGTATTCACGATCAAGAAATGGAGGATATGGAGGTTTGGCTTTTAATACCAGTCGAATGGATTGGATGAATCGGGCACGGTTTTTGATTGTTGGCTTTGCCACTAGTTATTAGTTGGGGAACGTTGGAGAATCTCCCCTATTTGGGTGTAAAAAACGCCACCCAAGTCATTTCTGGGATGGTCATTGGATTTACCACATGTTCCTCCAACTGTTACCCCCTTTCACCCCGCGCACACACACACACATGTCTCAGGGATGCAGTCCAGGGATATTTCTGAATCGTACCAGGGATGTTTTTTGTTTCTTCCCAGGATAGAATCCCATTTTCAGGTGAGATGGTCAGCTCGCTGAGAATGTCTCCCAGTCAAGCCGATGTGGCGGCACGTAGCATTTCCATCGACCGTATAATTGTTTTTGTCTATCCATCTATTTATCTATACGTACAATACTATATGTTCTTATATAATATTATACAGTCATATACTTATTGATGATTGAAGATTGTGATTGGATTAGTTATATGTTACGTACAGAGTACCATACAGCGTACCATTCATTATTTTTTATTTGTCATTGATTCTCATTCATGATCATGAATTCTAGGTAACACTACATATTTTGATATTATTTTATTATATATTCTATTTATTGTTATTATTTGGACATGTTGTAACCTCATATTGACGAGTAGGAAAAGTAGGGCTAGTCCAGTCATAAGTGGGATTACAAAATATTATAACCCACTTGAGCAGCGTCAAAAACCTCGTTGCGAACTGGTTCTACTGGTTTGTTTATGATTTATACCTATTCAAATAACATATAACATAATGTAATGTAATATAATATAATATAATAATGGATTGTTGGCAGTTCCTTTTTTTTTTACCTTTTTTAAAATATACCGTAGGAATAGCAGAACCCTAATCTTTTCAGAATAAACCCGTGGGCCCATGGACTTCGATTAGGCCTGGCGGATTTTCGATCCGCTGCTGACCACTCTGGAGGAGGAGGAGGTCTTGGGATGGTGGGCTTTACCCTAGCATTTCTGTTGGTTCACTGTTGGTTATATGACAGACGCATACAGCCTATGTATATATATATATATACATACATATTATCCATAATCTATATATATATAATGTCAACCCCGGATTAATAAAAAAAGAGTTTGATGGAGGTCCGAAATGGTGACCATTTGCTAAAAGTTCTGACCAAGTGAAATTGGGCAGCTTGTGGTTTTGGTGGGCCCAGTTTCTGCAAGTCACTTGCTAGGGCCTAGGGTCTTATGGGGCATATATATAGATGCATATAGGAGATATGATATAACTATGGTATAACTATGATGGAACTATGACTATGATACACAAACTATAACTATGACTATGACTATGATATAACTATGCCATGATATGTGGCTTTTCTACACAAACAAACTTCACCGGGACGGCCCACACACTGTACCTCCATGTCTCGGCCGCAGAAGCGCGTGCCGGAGCCATACCGCCTTGGCAGTCGAGGACCACTCAAGGTGCCTGGACGTGGTGCAACTCACTGCCTGGACTTGGCAGACTTGGCTACTCTTCTGGTAAACTAACATAACTATTGAAAATCACCATTTTTAATGAGTAAATCCACTATTTCTATGGCCATTTTCAATAGCTATGTTAGTTCACCAGAGGGTACTCTTCTGGTAATCACACATGGCAAGCTGGACAATCCTCTACTGCTTGGTTTGGAACATTTGGATTATTTTTTAACATATATTGGGAATGTCATCATCCCAACTGACGAACTCACATTTTTCAGAGGGGTTGAAACCACCAACCAGTAATAGTAATAACAATAATAATGATAGTAATAATAATATGTTAATGGGAAAATCATCTATAAATGATGTGTGAATGGGAAAATCCTTTGCAATCATGATGTTTTAATGGTATGTTCAACGAACTAAATGGTGGATGTCCATTGCCATGTTTGATTACTGCAGGTAAATTGGTTTGTAAGTGGGTTAAGTAAGTTGGCTTTATAGTTGAGATGGGTTTATAAAAGATAAACACAACATAACTAGGGGGAACACCCTTGCGGGACCATGCACCAATGCAAATGGCAAAATTTCAAGGCGCTTTCAGGTTTTGAGTCTTCACTTCTTGAATTGCTGGGATCCAGAAGTTCGATATACTTTGCTTCAGGAACTTCAGTGTGAGGCGGCCAATTCCCTCGAATAAGCCCAGGCAATCGGAATCTTTGATTCCACATCACAAGCCCATGATATGATTTGGATTAAGCAGTTGATGATTTGGAAATGTTTCTCTCGGTCTGTCCCACCAGTTTCCCAGCAGTTTCCCAGCAGTTTCCCATCAGGCCGACATGCTCATCGACCGTATGGGTTTCAGGCGGATGGGTTGCTGGATGGGTTGCTGGGGGTTGCTGGGATGATGACATGAAACGAATGTGATGAAGTGGATCATTCCCGTTAAAATTCCCTGCGTAAACCGCATCAGTAAGTATGTTTACTTCCAAGATCTCCAACAAAAAATGACCCAAGATCTTCGATTTTGATAGGCACAGCTGGAGTTCTGATGACAAATTGAGACACGAGATACACATCAAATGTTGATTTTTGGTTTGAAGTATGGACTAGTATGATAGTTGAACAAAGCTGATCTATTAGGCCAAATGGAGCCATTTTTTCCCAATGATGGCACCCCAGGCAACCACAACTCAGACTTGGAACAATCGGAAGAAGACAAACACCATATCATCAACATAGTTTTCTTAAAATCGAGGATCCCCAAGTCCTTAAGTCACCATGTTTTTTTCACTGGTAAATCTAATTTGGAGGATTTGGGGGCTACCCCCATGATTTATGAAACCTCCATGTAATCAACATATCAACTCACATCAGTCTGGCTTCCACAACCACCACTGGTTTCAGGACCAATTTCCAGGTCTCCAGCAGTTCTCCAGAGCGCTCGATTTTTTTGAGGCGCTACACCGTCACGGGAGTTCCGGGCTTTGCTGAGGACGACTTTGATTGAGGCGATGAGGGGATCCAGTGGCTGTGGTGAGAACCTTCAGATCAACTCTTGAGGAATGCACCACGGAAATTCCTGGACATCTCTATGAATGATTACCCAACCTGGTTATGACATTCACAGTTCGCCATGGTTTTTTCGATGGCCCATAGAAATAGATGGTTTACCGAACTTAAAATTGGTGGATCTTTCAATGGCTATGTTAAACAACCAGATGGTCCCTTTTATGCCCCCCCATCTGAAGATTGCATGGACTTGCCACACCCCCAAGGGTTCCCTTTCTGCCCCACTGAAAACACGAGCCTTGGAACCCGTCCAAATCACAGGCAGCTGGTCATGTTGAGTAACTGGAGCATTTAGGATTTTTCTGTACCACTCCTCCTTATACCAAGACTGGTGTAATGTGGTGATGTTGATGGAAGACAATCCAGCAACTTTCCAGAATGCCAAGGTGTGTTTGGCACTTTCTAATCTTTTCCTTGGAAACAAATCAACTGATGTGGGCGATTCCAGAAAAGGCAGACCCCCCAAAATCACCATGATCAAAGTTTTACGACCTGTTGCAATGGAAACCCGTGGGTGTAGATTCTTGAGACATGAAATTTGGCTCTTTTGACATGCATGGCTTCCCAGCCATTTTTGCTTCCAAGGATGGCCTCATGGATGCCATACTTCGCAGCGCATAGAATTTGTCAAAAGAAAACACCATCCAGTAATCAAAGGTGGCTAGTAGGAAAATCCGCCCTTTATAGTTTGATGTTCCCAGCTACAATCCTGCATTTGTTTCGGGGGTTTTCCCAGCTAGCCACGTTTGATGAAACCGGAGGGTTTTTGTGTGCTTTGCGATCATTGGGCGCCGCAAAGGGCGAGGAATCCATCTAGTGGGAATCCAAATTCCCCGAAAACAACTGCGTGTATACCAGATGTATAATGTATATCATATATTGTGTGTATATATATATATATTGTATATAACTTATGTGATATATATATATTTATTTAACTTATGTGATATATATATAACTTATGTGATATATATATATGTATATATATATAATATGTATAGTTACATGTATGTACATACACAGACATACAGTACACAATGCATTGAGATTTGGCAGGCGAAAAATGACGATTGAACCATCAATAACATTTCTAATTTGTGGCCTTAGGATCCACATTGCTTGTCCACGTGTTTGTTCGTTTAAGGATTAAACAGTAAATTATCACATTTTTGGATGCAGTACCTTCTTTTTCTGACCCATACACAAATGACATATTAGCAAGTACAAGATGAAACACTAGCAAAGTTAGCAGGAATATGGTTGATTGAAGATGAATGAAACCAAACGATTTGGCAAACTGAAGTTGTAGGACATGGAACACCAGGGTCGCATCGATCTCAAATGTGCCGTGCTGTTGGAAATGGAAGCATCACAGTGGTCCGGATTGCAAAGACCTGCCCAATCCTTTCCAACCCTACAAAACAAGCAGGGTATTCCCATGAGAAGCAATGGGCAACAAACAAAACTTCATGTCACTCATCAAGCACAAACCCGTGGCGTATGTGCATTAAGAACTTCTTGACTTCAACACATTAAAGAACCTCCTAGAAGCCGCATTCCCAACTCAAACCCCATATTTTTTTAAAAAAATATTTTATCAGATTTGATTAGGTAGTTCAAAGAACACAGTGAAGCAGATGTTTGAGTTTCCATGATTGTCATGTTTATCAAGCAACATGTATAGAGAGGTATGATACATTATGTGTCTATAGTTTAGTTCAGAAGTGCAGTTTAAGAAAGTCTAGTAAGCAATAATGTGGTGTACCCCCGTAGTCATGTTTGTTGGTTTGTGACTCCCGTCATACGTACAGATGTGTGTAGATATATCCACAACAAACCCAATCATGAACCTACTTATTCATACTTATTTCAACCAACATAGCTACCAAGCTGGGACACAACCTTGCATGATACTTCCACGTGTCTGAAAAGGATCGAAGAAGGGGTTATATTCTCAATTATGCCTATAATTCATAGGGGTTTAGTGATGATGAAGCATCACTTCTTGGAGGTACCTGAGGTACCTGTCTTTTTTAAAGACAAACCCAGGTTTTCTCCAGTTGGAAATCCATCATTTCTTTCATCATCCCTGCCATGGCTGGAGCGAGTGCCAAAAATGCGGCTCTGGCGTGGGCGGAGAAGAGAAAAGCGCAGGCCGGACCGCTTTGGGACCAAATCATAGGAGGCAGTGGTAATCCACAGAAACTCTCCATTTTTAAGGGATCATTTAAGGGAAGGTATTGAATTACCATATCAATTACCATATTAATAAAATTATAGATATAATTATATATATATATAATTATATATTAATAATTATATATATGTTAATATTTATAGATATATAATTATATATATACCATATGGAGAGTTTTACAAGACGTTCGAATACCATAGTTGTGGTGATTTGCAGCTGGTTGCCGGAGGTTGAGGCGGCCAATCTTAAGAAGGCGCAGAAAGAGATGGGCGAAGTGACCTCGGATCACACCTTCAAACCCAAGCTGAGGAGTACGGCAAAGGGTACCAATGTGAGGGGCCAACCTTGGCAATGGACCGTCCCCTTTTTATGGAGATTTTGTGATATAGAAATGGGAACATGTTCTAGACTTCTAGAAATGGCGGTTGTCTGAAAATTTAGGGGAAACAAAAGCCCAACACCCATTTTTAGATACACCATGATACACCCATGTATTTTTTTCGGAGGTCATCAAGTGCTGCCTGAAGTCTCGGGGTCATCAAATGTGTTTTGAAAGAGGGGGGAAACGGAACATGAGGTCTTAAGAATTTAGAGCATTCATGTGGGTAAAACAATGCCATAAACCACCCATTTGGGAATGGTAACCATACCACCATATACCACCTATGGTGATTGACCCATGAAGGACTCCCGAGTTCACGGCATTTGATGCTGAGGATACTACCCACTGCTTGAAATATACCAATGGGATCTTTGGAGATCTTTCCCAAACAACAACTGACCTTTCCCATTGATTTTTGATGCTTGGCCCCAACTTGTTTGACCTTCATGACCTTCACGACCTTGAGAGATGAAGCATCAGTCAGCCCCAAAACGACCTTCGCCGTTTCGCAGCCATTTCCCCCTAAAACGACGACCAAAACGCGCCTATCGCGCTCTCCTGGGGCTCGGCGACAACATGTCCAAGAGTTTGAAGAAGCAGATGCAAAAGGCGACGGTTTCTCGGTCAAAATGTTGATGCGCCGGGAAGGGGCCGGAGGGGCCTCGATACGTTACTGAAGATAATTAAGCGAAAGGACCCACGGATCGATGGTGTATGATTATACAATATATATATATATATATTTATTATGTAGTTAGATGGATCATAAACTTATTGTAGGAGTACAGAGATATTGATTATTTTTTGGTGGCAAACAGCGTGTTTGTTTTTCAATTTGTTTGGGAGGTTGTTGCATATTGCTGATGAAGAATGGTAGTTAAGCCCTCGCAAGCCAAGGTGAAACACACCGACATGGCGAATGAGATGAGGACAGAAGTGGTTGACATCATTGCAGGCACAATGGGGCGGGCATAAAACCAAGCGCAATGAAGACGGAATGGAAATATAATTGGGAACATTAATCGGAGATAATTCAGAGATGGATGGTATTATATAATGCTTATCAACCATTTGATAGGTATGTTACTGCTTATATAATCCATTGATGGGACACAATTCATCTACACCCATGGATACCATGAGATTTAACCTGCCAAACATATCCAAAAATGAGGGATACCTGGATACCCCCAATCTTCTGGCTGCGAGGTGGGAAAATGATGAGCCATTAAGGTAAGGTATCCAAAGGTGGAACATGTTTTATTTGTCCATATATTGGGAACAATAATCCCATTTGACTAATATTTTTCAGAGGGGTTGAAACCACCAACTAGCCTAGATTCAAGACCATTAACACCCAAAATGGCCTAAACTTGGGAGAATTGTCTTCCAGACCTCCAAACCCCAAATTGGGCTTCCCATTTGGGATCTTTTTGGAGCGAACTGGAACCATCCATACAGCGACGTAAGTTCCGGCCCTTCCGGGTTAAGAGCGCAGATCAAAATCCCAGTGAAATTGGGACACCCTTTACTATGGTTTATGATAGTGCCCATTTTTTGATGGCCCAATTTTGATCCCTTTTTTTGTGTGATGGTTTTGGAAGTTTTGGAAAACCTGCGGATCTTTTTGGACCTTTTTGGAGACCGTGGGATAGCCCAACATATTTCCACAGGCTCCATCGACAAGTTCACGCACGCAACACAGGGAGTCAACTTTGAAGGTGCCACTAGAGCCATCAAGGACCGCAGTGTCGCCGTTTTATGCCACGACCAAAAAGGTGTATGGAAAACTGCAGTTCAATGGGTCTGGTAGCTGTAAATTCGACAACTTTTTGGCATGTTTTTAAATAGGAATATGCTGAATATGATAACAGATACGTCAGATAGGTACTATGTACATGATATTTAGATGGTTTCCGTATGTTTCCGTTGGGTGTTCTTTGAGTGGTTTGATCATTCAAATCAAGGTGATTTTTAAACCTATCAGATCATTGCTATTAGCTGAATCAATCAGCGGCGAATCTTTGGAAATGCCAGGATGCATTGGACAAGAGCTACGGCTTCAATTGGCACTGTGCCATGGGCAAGGGGTCCCCTCCTCAGCCGGTCAACCCAGCAAGATGGTCATATGGTATGGTCACGACCAAGTCCAGAAGTTTCTTTAAAGGTTTTGGAGCTACCAACCAGGGTAGTTTCTTCTTTGGCTTGTAGGTGTGGCTCAAAATTACCCATCTCCAACATGGAGGTTTTAGCGGATTTATCCCCACAATACTGTAGATTGGATTGTTTGCAAATAGGATACCCCTATATTTGATGCTTAATCACAATATTCTTGACACACAATCTTAGTCTTGTGGGTTCAGTTCCCATTTTTCTCCCGTTATTGTCACACGAATTCTGCATGTCTATCTATCTCATTAATGTCGCATTCATATCCCATTATATATACACATGATATCACATGATGTTATAAGACGACAACTTCTATGGGTCCGTTAGCCCCTTTCATCGGGCCTGGGCTTGCCAGGTTCTGCTTTGATGTGACCGCACAGAATGGCACGCTGATGCATTGCCCCATGGCACGAAGGGGTGACGTTTGAAGGTGCTGACCAGAGTGCTAACAGTGTTGACACATCAACATATGATTATTAAATTGTACTAAATTATCCACAGTATATATTCTGGGCACTTCAAATCTAATCCTTAATCCTGGCGCCGGATTGCGGATTGTCGTTTTGCGGATTGCTGCTCGTGAGTGGTTTTCATGTAACTGTTCCTGTGCTAGTTACGCTTGTTTAAGAGGCACTCCGTAGTACGTACTCCACACTGCTGCTCTAGACTACTCTTCTACGACTCTACACCATATTTCACTACTCTACACGATCTACACGATCCTGCGCTGCTCTCCACTACTTTACAATACTATGCATACTCTTCATACATTACTATAGATAGATAGATAGATAGATAAATAGATAGATAGATAGACAGATAGACAGACAGACAGACAGACAGACAGACAGATAGATAGATAGATACATAATTATACGTATTGAGTGGCCCGTATGGATGGCCAGGTATTAAAGGTTTGGGATTGATCATCAACTACTGGTTCGTTACAAAGTTTGACAATGTTTGGCACCAGGATGGATTTGGTGAACCACCAGCCAAAAGGCAAAAAAATGTTGAGGGATTTTATCATGTTCCTCCGCGGGGTCCAAGATGATCTTACCATGTTCTTAATGCGTTACAAGCCCTATATGATTTGTGGTGAATGCAAATTATGGATATTTGAGGCCCCATTTATGGACCATCATTCTCTGTACTAGTCCAGATAGAGCTCTGAGAGAGTGGCTTTGAAAAGGTTGCAAAGATGCATATGCATCCCCGTTCACCGCCAGTATGCTGTATTCGCAGTGAATCACTTCCCATTTGGGTATCCCAAAGGGCCCTCTGGTAATCAAATGTGGCAATGGGAAATCCCCTAGAAATGGAGGGTTTTAATGGGAAAATCTCTATAAATATCGAGAAAATGTCGGATTTTCCAGCCATGTTTGATGCAACCAGAGGGTAACAGTTCTCCCACTGGGCTGGGCCCAGCTGGCTTAGGTTACTACCAGGGGGAGCTCGCCATCTTGGTCTACAAATGTTAGAGGTGCACCATTGAAAAATCACCCACAAACTGTGTTCTGACCATTTTGGATATTTTGGGTGATTGACTCAGTCAAAATCTCAAGACATGTCCCGAAGGCTGTTCATGGTATAGTGGTCAAGGCCGCAACAGCACAGCAACACTTCCCTGGTGCCCTCAAGCGGCGCTTATTGCCAGGCCAGAGAAATTCCGTCGCCTGAGTCGCCAGAGGGGGGGAACTGTTAGCGAGCTGCTGGTGTGTCGAATGCAGCTGGTGCTGAAATCCTTCTCTGCTGAAATATCAACAATTCATTCTTGAAATGATTTTCTGGGCAAGCCACATAATTTGCTTGTTGGAAAACCCAAGGGCACTGCAATGTCCTTTTTTGCTTGTAAGAATCTGACAGAAACTGAAACCTGCTTCGGCGCAATCACTGGGAAGCCGCGACTTACATGGCATGCATACAGAAGCCATGGACGTTCACCCAATGCATGGAATTCATGATGTCTCCATTAGTCTCACCTACTGAGAAAGGTCGAATCTCGGTCCCTTTCGGCCTGAAAATGTACGGAGAAGTTGGGGGGTGTCAGGGGGGTCGTATCAATTTCATCCCGGGGTTCTACATCTTCCAGTAGTTTACAACATCTCACAACCATTATCTGGTTGGTGGTTTGGAACATGTTTTATATTTCCATATGGGAATGTCATGATCCCAACTGACGAACTCCATCATTTTTCAGAGGGGTAGGTTGAAACCACCAACCAGTTGTAGTTGGTCCACTTCCAATTTCAGGAGTTCCACCCGAATCCATGGAATCTCTCAGGAGCGGCAAAGTTTCCTGCTCCTTGGTGTCCGTCGGAAGTGGCCAGGTGCGGATACCGCTGGACCAGGGGGTGCAGTTTCACTAAAATATCAATGGGTTGAATTGAATACCTCCCAACTGATGGGGGTTTACCTCTCATAGTTATAAAATGTTATAAACCATTATAAACCTATATAATTATATATTTATATAACTGATAATATGGTTTTATCAATATAGTTATGGTCGTAGTATCTCATAGTAACTTATTGATATTATCGAAGGAAGTTTAGAAGTCAAACTTCCGACAATATGGACAGATGGAAAAGCAGAGGTGGGAAGAGTCAGAGAAGAGAAGAGAAGAAGAGAGAAGATCAGAGAAGAGAAAGAGTCAGAAGAAAGAAGATTCAGGTGCTCGAAAAGGTAGAAAAGTCGCGATGCACTGCGTTTTTCCAATGATTTGTGGCTCCGGAGGGTCGAAAAGTAGGCTCCTTAAAGCGGCGGGTGCGGTGCCATCTGGCCAGATGAGAGATGAACAATTGCACGCCGTTGTGGCACGAAGCACATTTCGAAGTCAAAATGTACAAAGCCCAGCGGCTTCGGAGCACTTTTAGAAGTTGAGATGTCGAAAAAGTGCACGCCGTTGTGGCGCGAAGCACATTTAGATGTCAAAAGTGTTAAAAACTGACGGGGTCGGTTGAGATGTTGAAATAGTGCACGCCATTGTGGCGCGAAGCACATTTCGAAGTCAACAGTGTTAAAAACTGACGCGGTCGGTTAATATGTTCAAAAAGCGTATGCCGTTTTGGCGCGAAGCACATTTCGAAGTCAAAATGTACAAAACACACCATGTGCAGAGCAATTTTGGAAGTTGAGATGCTCAAAAAGTGTACACCGTTGTGGCGCGAAGCACATTTCAAAGTCAAAATGTACAAAACGCCACATGTTCGCGCCACTTTTGGACGTTGAAGCGTCGTTTTGGGTGGCAGGCGCAAGGGATTTTGCACCCTGCCAAAAGTGAGCAAAACGTGAGGGTTTTGTAGCATTTCCAAAAACGATGGCAGGCGTGAGACATTTGAAGAGGATCTGCAAAGATGGATTTCGCGTGGCAGGTGCAGTACAAGAGACATGCTCATTAGAGATGTTAAGAGGTCAGGCCGCTTATTTCCTGATAGGGGTTGCATTTTGGAGCATTAGATCGTCAGGTTTGCGAAGATGATTCTGCGTGACAGGTGCAGCACTTTGTATGACTTGGCATCACCTCCGACTACTACTACTACTACTACTACTACTACTATGACTACTACGACTACTACGACTACTACGACTACTACTGCTACTACTACTACTACGACTACTACTACTACTACTAGTATTACTACTACTACTACTGCTACTACTACTACTGCTACTACTACTACTACTACGACTACTACACCTACTACTACTACTACTACTACTACTACTACTGCTAGTACTGCTAGTACTGCTAGTACTACTACTACTACTACGACTACTACGACTACTACGACTACTACGACTACTACGACTACTACGACTACTACGACTACTACGACTACTACGACTACTACGACTACTACGACTACTACTACTACTACTACTACTACTGCACTACTACACTACACTACAACTACAACTACAACTACAATTACATTACTTCACACACACTACACTAGACTGACTACACTATACTACACTAGAGTACACAACACGACAGTACACTACATTACAGTACACTACGCTACATTACACGACACTACTTTACAACTACAACTACAATTACACTCATTTCACTACACTACACCTACAGCTCGACTACAACTACAACTACAACTGCACTACACCACACTACATCCAGCAGTTGTGGGTGAGGTGGCCACTGCAACCATTGCAACCACTCCAAAAAACACAACTCCAACCACCTTTCGGTCCATCAGTGGATTCGCTCTGCCATCCGTGATTCACAACAACCAACCTCTCCTATAGGTTTCCTGTTTTTGAAACTTCCGCCACTGTTTTGCGCGGTACTACTGGTAACAAGTGGTGTGTATTTATTTATATATATATATATACATAGTTATATTTATTGATGTCCCCAACTGCACCCCTCAACTAGCTGGACCCAATGCAACAAAGCATCCGCACTTTATGTCTCCCCATCTACCCGATATCCCGCTAGCATTAACCCCTGTACATCCCTATGCTAGCTACTATGTCCTGCCAATGCTGGTTTGTCTGAAACCAGGGTACCTAAAATGTGTGATGGTTTACAGTAATTTGCCCTATCATACTGCCCATTACTGTACCCCATAGATCATCTTGTTGCTTACGTACTATATACTTCTTAGATCCCAAAAATGATCCCATTACTGAATCCTCACTCTACCGCCGTGTTTGCTGCTTCCAGGCCATTTCCATGGTTTTTCCCTTGGTTTCCATTGTTTTTTCGATCTTTTTCACGGATCCTCCGGCCTCGACGTGCAGATCACACCGGTGGAGAAGCCCAATTTGGTGTCACCGGTGCTCAAGAGGTAGGGTGCACTGCTTTCAATGGGGTTGCTACACTATATCACTAATAATTATGCATATTATACATAGGATATTCATGGATATATATGGGAGCCGTCCGTAAAAGCAGGTCACAAATTTATGAATTGATGCGTTTACTTTGCTTTGCGCGATTGCTAAAACCTGCATCGCGATAGGCTGAGCGATTGGTTGGCGATTGGTTATACGGCTACCACCCTATTACTACTACTACTACTACTACTAGTACTACTACTACTAGTACTACTACTACTACTACTGCTACTACTCTTAGTACTACCACCTGAAAAGTACTGCTAGTACTACTACTACTACTACTAGTACTACTACTAGTACTACTACTAGTACTACTACTAGTACTACTACTACTATTACTACTACTACTACTGCTACTACTCTTAGTACTACTAGTACTACTACTACTACTAGTAGTACTACTACTACTACTACTACTACTAGTACGAGTACGACGACTACTACTACTACTACTTCTACTACTACTACTACTACTACTACTACTACTACTTTCGAGACCAGAACCATGCCAATAATTGACATGGCCGCGCGGATTCCGCGCGCGCGGAATCCGCGCAGATGTTTTCAGGTCAGAAGGACATTCAAGCTAGCTCCAACTGAAAACAGGTCAGAAACAGGTCAGAAACAGGTCAGAAACAGGTCAGAAACACCAAAAAGGCAGCACTTGCCTAGCATCCCATCCATCCATCCATCCATCCATCCATCCACCTCAGCTCTTATCATTGCTACTTCTACTATTACTATTACTACTATTACTACTTCAACTTCTCCTCCTCCTCCTCCTCCTACTACTACTACTACTACTACTAGTAGCACTAGTACTAGTATTTGGGGCACTGGTATAATGATATTACTTTGACGATCACTAAAATTGTTCCTAGTTTGACTGCCCGTGCTGTTTTTTTGAAGTTGAAGAAGACTCCGGGAAAGGTCAGAAACAGGTCAGAAACAGGTCAG